>VMBQ01002098.1:120341-160891 GCA_007657795.1 Dreissena rostriformis | reverse complement strand
CGGACAAAAGGCGATCACAATAGTTCACCATGAGCACGTTGTGCTCAGGTGAGCTAAAAAAAAGGATGGTCACGAGAAAAAAATAACCAGCGTCTCAATTTGAAACAAAGTAATCGGTGCCGATTTGGACGTTATTTTAGGCATTTTGTACCGACCGGTTTATGTGTTTGGAACACAGAATATACTTCTTGTATATAAATGATAAATTGTGTCGTGTTCTGAGAAAACTGGGCATAATGCTTGTGCGTAAATTGTCATCCCAGATTAGCCTGTGCAGTCCGCACAGGCTAATCAGGGACGACACTTTCCGCTTTTATGGAATTTTTCGTTTAAATAATGTCTCTTCTTAGTTAAAATCCAATTTAGGCGAAAAGTGTCGTCCCAGATTAGCCTGTGCGGACTGCACAGGCTAATCTGGGACCACACTTTACGCACGTGCATTATGCCCAGTTTTCTCAGAACACGACACAATGTCTAACAAGTATTCGACCATGTTTCGTTCGACTCGTCAATTACATGTTTTATGTGCATTTATTATCGGGCTTATTCCTTAAGAATTGTATTTATTTATGGGTATATTTTGTTAAATGATCATTGAGTCATCAAAGCTATTGTAATAAACAGTAAATTTCCGTTTTACTTGAAAGTGATTATACGTGTTTTAGATATCAACAATAATGGCATTACGGCATTTACAGCGCACCAAAATGTAAAATAATTAAACAATAAGCTGATGTTAGGTATATGACATTGAAACACATCTTAACATGCAAGTGCAACAAGAGCCAATACAAAAATTGGCTCAAGAAAAATCATAGCCAATCTGAGGTTAGCTGAGTCCCCATGCCTGAACATGTTTGAAATCAAACAAAGGTAAATTCGAACTTAGAACAATATTAATCTAATAATACTTGGAAAAATATAAACCTATGTTCATATATTTATTCCTATTTATTTTGATTTTTTTTTCTAATAGATTGTTGTTTTTTTACCTCATCATAAGACCGCGTGGTGTCTTTGTAAAACCCACTAATAGGATCTAGTCACTGAGCTTGGTGCTTGTTGATTAAACTTCTTTAAACATTGTAACTTATTTAGTACGGTATTTAATAAGGATCCTAAAAAGTGCTCGCACAGCTAAAACACGCGTTTTGTTAACAACTTCAGAATTGATTCTAACGTGCTTATACATTATGTATAGATAATATAATACTTAAAAATGTAAGTTACAATTTGTAATACAAATGTACTTAACTTTTACGCACGTACGTTCTACTTAGAAATCGATTCAAAAGTACATGTCATCAATTTAGTACATGTACTTTTCATCACTGCTCATACAAGTTTAAAGTACCTTTACTACTGTTATTACTGAATTAAAAACAAAAACGTAATAATAAAAATAAAAAAATAAAATAATAATAATAATAATAATAATAATAATAATAATAATAATAATAATAATAATAATAATACTTAATAATAATTAATAAATTAATAAAAAACTTTTAATTATATCTGTTGAAATAAATGAATGGTCTTTATTATTTTATTAAGTAAATAACTATTAATTGTAATAACTCTATTAATGAAATATATAAAATTTAAAATATACGCGCAGGTCTAAGAATTGCGAAAGAAGCTTAGTAAAACTAGTTCCACGACCACGCTTAGTTCAAGCAGTTCTTGTCAAAATTGAAACAAGATAAATGACTGAAAAAACAACAATGTATGACAGGAGTGATGTCTATTTTCCCTTCGCTCGACCCTTCCGGCTCAAGCGTCTGTACAATTTTGTCAAGAAGCCCGCCTTACTGTCCCTCTTTTTCATGAGCAGCTCCGTCTGACCCTCCGGTGAAGGGTGCACTTCCGGGTTCAATTTGTGGCGGATCTGCCGCAAGATGGCGACCAGGAGCTCGTCCACGTGGTGGTTTAGTGCGGCAGAAGTCTCGAACTGCAGACAGTCGTACGTGCGCGAGATAGAGTTGACGTCTGAAACAGAGAGATGCGGGCAGTGTGGTTGTAGAGAAAGGTGGGCAGTGTGGTTGTAGAGAGAGGCAGGCAGTGTGGTTGTAGAGAGAGGCAGGCAGTGTGGTTGTACAGAGAGGTGGGCAGTGTGGTTGTAGAGAGAGGCGGATAGTGTGGTCGTAGAGATAGGTGGGCAGTGTGGTTGTAGAGAGAGGTGGGCAGTGTGGTTGTAGAGAGAGGCGGGCAGTGTGGTTGTANTGATTTAATCCCTACGCATCTAAACTTCCGGCCGTGGGTTATTCGACAACAAACTATAACGTTCACGAATTATTTCTTAAGTAAATGAAATAACTGCGGATGTCGTCTTTCTATATGTATATATGTAAACACATGTATGTACATGTACATTTTACTGTATTGCCACCAAATGTTACATTAACCACATGTTCTATTTTTTAAATCGCGTCGTATTTAGATTTCACATAAAAACGAGCTCCATTTCATTGTTGCAACCAAATATTTTCTGATTAACCTCGTTGTATCGTGAACGCAACAGTGCGCGGTAATGTACACATGTAGCAGCCCGGAATGCCAAATGATTAAGGCGATAGCTTCTCAATAAAAAGGTCAATGATTCGTGCCCATCTTTTTTTATTGTTTGTCTTTTTTAAATCCTATCGTTTTATAAACTGGAGCTGTTTAGTTCCTATTTTAACATTATCATTTTGAAGTTTTTAATTACGAACTAATAAAACATATTCCAAAATCCGTGAACTGTAAAGTGTATGAAAATAGAAAATATCTAGAATTTTAGACGTTGTAATCTTATGAGAATTTTAGACGTTGTAATCATACCGTAAACAAGTGTAAGCTCTGTAAATTAAGTTTGTGTTGATAATATTGTGTAATATAACACGCGCTCTCCGTTCGTCTTTAATGTATTGCCAACTACCACCCTAGTTATTCAGTAGATAAATGTTAAACACGCTCAGGCAATTTCGATTCACAACAAAAGAATATTTGAAAAGGTATAAATACATGTTTTGAAGCGCATCGCATCATACATATTACTCGTATCCGAGACTAGTTTTCTGAACAGTTTACAAGAACAAAATATGATAACTTGTTTAAAGTCAACACCACTAAACCAAAGGGATTCAGTGATATTTTGTATTTCACTCGACTACTTACCAAATAGTCAGAGCTATACTCCTTACCCCGATGTCGGCGTCCGCGTAATGCTCAGGTTAAGACAAACATGCCTGATTTCCGCATCACTGTTTCTACAACGGGTATTCGATTGAACTTCACACCTGTGTTCGGGGTTATAATGTGAGGTAACTGACCAAGTTCCATCACTCTTACCTGCGATATAGCAGAAGTATGCCCCCTTTTTGTACTTCTCCATATCGCTGTTTCTACTACAGGTATTCCATTGAAACTTCACACAGTCATGTGGGGTCATTATACCCCCATTACCATTGGTAATGGCGGCTATATAGGAGTCACTTTGTCGGTCGGTCTGTCCCGAAAATTGTATCCGATCTTCACCAAACTTGGTCACAAGTTGTATCTAGATGATGACTAGGTCAAGTTTGAATATGGGTCATGCCGGGTCAAAAACTAGGTCACGGGGTCACTTAGTGCGTTTTAAACCGAAAGTTTGTCCGGACCATAACTATGTCATTTATCGTTAGATTTTAAAATGACTTGGTACATTTGTTCACCATCATTGGACGGTGTGTCATGCGAAAGAAGTACGTCGATATCTCCTAGGTCAAGGTCACACTTTTAGTTAAAAGTTTGAGGTCAAAAATGGCCATAAATGAGCTTGTCCGGGCCATAACTATGTCATTCATTGTGAGATTTTAAAATCATTTGGCACATTTGTTCAACATCATTGGACGGTGTGTCATGCGAAAGAATAACGTCGATATCTCCAAGGTCAAGGTCACACTTTGAGTTCAAAGGTCAAAAATGGCCATAAATGAGCTTGTCTGGGCCATAACTATATCGTTCATTGTGAGATTTTAAAATCATTTGGCACTTTTTTACCATCATTGGACGGTGTGTCATGCGAAAGAATTACGTCGATATCGTCAAGGTCACACTTTGAGTTCAAAGGTCGAAAATGGCCATAAATTAGCTTGTCCGGGCAATGACTATGTCGTTCATTGCGAGATTTTAAAATCATTTGACATATTTGTTCACCATCATTGGACAGTGTGTCATGCGAAAGAATTACGTCGATATCTGCAACGTCAAGGTCACACTTTGAGTTCAAAAGTCAAAAATGGCCATAAATGATCTTGTCCGGGCCATAACTATGTCATTCATTGTGAGATTTTAAAATGACTCCATACATTTGTTAACAATTATTGGACGGTGTTTCATGCGAAAGAATTACGTCGATATCTCCAAGCTCAAGGTTACACGTTGAGTTCAAAGGTCAAAAATGGCCATAAATGATCTTGTCCGCGCCATAACTATGTCATTCATTGTGAGGTTTTAAAATTACTCGGTACATTTGTTCACAATCATTGGACGGTGTGTCATGCGAAAGGATTACGTCGATATCTCCAAGGTCAAGGTCACACTTGGAGTTCAAAAGTCAAAAATGGCCATAAATGAGCTTGTCCGGGCCATAACTATGTCATTCATTGTGAGATTTTAAAATGACTCTGTACATTTATTTTGTTCACAGTCATTAGACGGCGTGTCATGCAAAAGAATTCAAGAGTTCAAAGGTCAAAATGGCCATAAATGATAACGGCACAATAATTCTCTTGTTTTGTGAAGACAGCATGCAAAATATTCTGTGTCAATGCAGCATGTGGGGGTATACGTCACGTCTGTGACAAAGCTCTAGTTGTATCACCAGCACTGACGTCTGTGTCGTTTCACTATGGACCAGTGTAAGACATGTGCCGTTTAATTGCATTGTGTAATTACATTGTTACATTATAGCACACGCGATGTATAGTATCTCTGTGTTACATTATTGGGCACACGACGTCTATAGTATAATATCATAGGCCACCCGCTTTGTAGTATTTGAACACTTTGTTATGGGGATACCAAAGGTGTCGAAACTTTTAACTTTTGCTGCAGCAGAAAAAAAATGCTGCTCGAGCAGCATTAATTGTTAGATTAAGCCCTTGAACCCGTCAGCCAATCAAATTTGAGCTTACAAACGGACGACATAAGCTACCTCTACGGATTGGCTGACGGGTTCAAAGGCCTCTACGGATTGGCTGACGGATTGGCTGACAGGTTCACATTGCTGCTCGAGCAGGATTTAAATGCTGCTCGAGCAGGATTTTTCTGCTGCAGCATTTTTTTTCTGCTGCAGCAGAAGTTAAAGTTTCGACCTCTTTGATATCCCATATTTTGTTACATCGGCGACTCGTACTTGTGTATTTGAACGGTCTGTAGGGCTGGGCAATATAATTTAAACTTGCGCAGTGTATTAATTTGGCGTAAGAGTAAATGCAGATACATATCCTCAAGAGTGATGCATAATGTTGAAAAAAGTCATTCAGTAATACAAGGAGTCGGATACGCTACTAAGTATTATGTGTTTTGATTCTGTTTTATGACACTGTACTTGTTCCCATTCGTTAATGTGTCTGTTTGAAGGTCAACTGGCACGGCGCGCTGTCGTTCTTCATGTGCTTCACGTGCCTGTTCTCAGTGGCCACACTCTGGATCTACGGCCTCTGCGTGATGGACAACGGCGCCTGCTCCTACGAGAACAACATCCTGTTCAACCGCTTGCTCGCCGGACTCGCCTTCACCTTCTGCTGCATAGGCGTCGTCTCGTCGTTCATCGGGCTCAGCCTCATCCGCCTCTTTGGGAAGGCGTTCGGGCTGCTTCCCGTGCCCGGACGCAGTAGCGCCGTGCGTTATGTCGGCAGCCTAGGACCAACACGTGACCAAACTGACTCATTCCGTCAGCAGACGGGCGGTCAGTGCCGATACAACTCTGCCAGCGATTGTTTTTCCAATCTCGGGTTTGAACCGATCTTTCCGCCACCGTACTGTGCATGGGACGCTGGCATTAGCGTTATCAGTGATAGAGTTGCGGCACCGCACGCTTTATTCAGTCCACCAAAGTACGATGATATCGCCTTTAGCGCGAATACATATGGACCCGCTGTGGTGCCGGCAGATCCACCTCCCCCGTATGCACCATCCGCACCGGCACCGGCTGGTACATCTACTCATGTGTGAATCCTCCTACGGTGCATTACACTGTGAAATGCACCGTAGGAGTCTGAATGTGTGGACAGTATATTATAATTATTATTATTATTATTATTATTATTATTATTATTATTGTTATTGTTATTGTTATTATTATTATTATTATTATTATTATTATTATTATTGTTATTTTTATGCCCCCGGTAGGGTGGCATATAGCAGTTGAACTGTCCGTCAGTCTGTCTGTCCGTCTGTCTGTCCGTCCGTCCGTCCGAAAACTTTAACATTGGTAAAAACTGTTGCATTATTGAAGATAGCAACTTCATATTTGGCATGCATGTGTATCTCATTGAGCTGCACATTTTGAGTGGTGAAAGGTCAAGGTCAATGTCATCCTTCAAGGTCAAAGGTATTTTTTTTATCAAAGCGGCGCAGTAGGGGACATTGTGTTTCTGACAAACACATCTCTTGTTTATAATTATTATTATTATTATTGTTGTTGTTGTTGTTG
This sequence comes from Dreissena rostriformis, assembly GCA_007657795.1. Classification (NCBI taxonomy): domain Eukaryota; kingdom Metazoa; phylum Mollusca; class Bivalvia; order Myida; family Dreissenidae; genus Dreissena; species Dreissena rostriformis. Next base: position 154,206 of record VMBQ01002098.1, on the reverse strand, counting down.
TTGTTGTTGTTGTTGTTGTTGTTGTTGTTGTTGTTGTTGTTGTTGTTGTTGTTATTATTATTATTATTATTATTATTATTATTATTATTATTATTATTGCATTATTGCATCGAGATAAAACAAATGTGTGTAATCACGATATTATCATTGAAATCCAGAAAATGTGATATATGTGTACATGAGCACAGACGACTACAATTGTGTACCCTGGGAGTAAGTGTTCCAGACGTGTGTAGAAATCAAAACCTAAACAGATACTGAGTAAACGGTGCATATTTCCGGTGCAAAACTGAGTGAGTGTGTATGTCAATGTAGGCTTATCTACGCGGTTTGTATGTTTAAGTTTGCTGTTAACTTATTAGGAACACGGTTATTGACAAATAATATAAACCTCGCTCTGGGAAAACGGGGCTAAATGCTTGTGCATAAAGTGTCGTCCTATATTAGCATGTGAAGTTCGCATAGCCTGATCTGGATGACATTTGCCGCCATAACTGAATTTTAGCTAAACTTCCTTTAAACGAAAAAATAAATAAAAGCGGAAAGTGTTGTCCCTGATAATTCTGTGCAGTCCGCACTTTACGCACATGCATTCACCCACGTTTGCGCAGAGCTCATTTGTTGTTGTTTTTTCAACAAAAAGTTTTGAGGCGAGGGTCATTTGCAATGATTTCATTATTAAAATTGTAATTCTATGATTAATATTTTCTCAGCATCTTATTATACTGTTGTTTGTTTGTAATATGTTGTTGCCTTCTGTTAGAAGCGTGTATATGTTCTGATATAAATGCACTGTTTGCGCGTGTCTTTCCTGCGGACCGTCCTACAATTTGACCTCAACAAGGCCACTGGTTCGGGCCTGTCGTCACAGTCTGAGGCAAACAACTTATGCTAATTGTGATGAGTAGATTATTATTCTCTATTCTCAAAATACTGTGAAGTCATAATCATAATAATTAAAATAATCCTTATTATCCTTGTTATTCTAACAAAGTTTCTTTACTTATGTTTAATTAGACAAAAACTAATAAAACATGGATGTTTGTATTTGACAAGGTTTTCTTAAAATATATGAGCCTCGCTCTGTGAAAAGGGTGTTTAATGCATGTGCGAAGTGTCGTCCCAGATTAGCCTATGCAGTCCGCACAGGCTTATCAGGGACGACACTTTCCGCTTTTATTGTATTTTTCTTCAAAAGGAAAACTCTTCTTGACGAAAATCCAGTTAAGGCGGAAAGTGTCCCTGAAACGCCTGTGCGGACTAATCAGGTACGACACTTAACGCACATGCATTTTACCCTCTTTTGTCAGATCGCGACTCATATAAAAACAATTCTTCTGTCGCTCTATCGTGTTTATGCGCAATCGTGATCAACCTCCATGGCACCGCTCAGTTGACGAATCTGCAGAGCGTTCGTCAACGTTGCAGCATCCTTCTCCAGGATATTTACTTTGTTCCCAACGACAATTCATGCGCTAACTTTTGTCAAAACTAGAAAGTCGTTCTCGTGGAATGTGTTGCACATTCTGCTAGATTGTGCACTACCACAACACTGCATGCTTTGAATTGTGTGTATGGGTTGTATTTCATGTATTTGCGTTTGTTTGGTTGTTACTGATTTGTTTGCTTGCTTTAGAAGGCAACATTGAATGTCTAAGATTTATAAATACACGTATAACGATATACGTTTCGTTTTTGTTTACGCTCGCATAATATATGAACGATTGCATGCTTCCACATTCTGGACTTGATTGCATGATTGTCTTGATAATGACTTCAGATACTTTATCTTTATCATGTATTGTCAATTCTAAGTGAGCAACGCAGAATTTCATGCTCTTTGCTGAACAGAACACAAAATATCTTTATGCTGATTGATATTTGGTAGCATTTGAATATGAACAATGACTTTTTGATTGACTCATGTATCAATGTGTACGTTCAATTATCAAGCAATGCTTTTTTTATATTGAATATATTACAATAAAAAATTACCATTCCATTTAAGACTAGTTTATCACATACGCAAAAATGTGAATGCAGCAATCTGAACCTTAAATCGCATACTCGTTTTTTCGAGTTGTATATTGGCAATTTAAGAAAAGTCTGCTTTATTTTAAGAAACGCATGCGGGTCTCGAGTCAGCATACTCGATAACTCTTCGCATTAAAGCGTGTCTGTTCGCCAATATAATCATCAACATAACGAATTATGAACAAACTAACGCAGTTCTTATTTTTTATTTTTTTTCTCAAATGACAATATATGTATGTAAAATGCTTAAGCACTATTTTTCTCAGAACCTTTTTTTCAAAATCACAATTATCTGCCCTTTAAAGACGTTTCACCACATGTCTATATGTGTTTATCGCACGGTTATGTCAATCACAAATCGCCCCAATGAATGAAGCATGGTTTAATGTGAAACTCCAGAGTTCAACAATAAGGCAAAATCATGTCTCAGAACCGCACACCATAAACGTATACTGATGAGGACTGAGTCCCCTGTTATACAAAAGGTCTTACGACAAATTTAAGTTACGACAGAAGGTTGACCTCATATCAAATTAACATTTAAGCTTTTCTTTTTTGAAGAAACAAAATGCTGATTTAAACAAGAGGACCATCAGGCCCTAAGGCGCTCACCTGAAAGCCAAAGNAGTGTGGTTGTAGAGAGAGAGAGGCGGGCAGTGTGGTTGTAGAGAGAGAGGCGGGCAGTGTGGTTGTAGAGTGAGAAAGGCAGTGTGGCTGTAGAGAGAGGATGGTAGTGTGGCTGTAGAGAGAGGATGGTAGTGTGGTTGTAGAGAGAGGATGGTAGTGTGGTTGTAGAGAGAGGCGGGCAGTATGGTTGTAGAGAGGCAGGCAGTGTTGTTGTAGAGAGAGGATGACATTGTGGTTTTATAGAGAGGATGGCAGTGTGGTTGTGTAAAGAGGATGGCAGTTTGGTTGTAGAGAGAGGCAGGCCGTGTGGTTGTAGAGAGATGCGGACAGTGTGGCTGTAGAGAGAGGCGGGCAGTGTGGTTGTAGAGAGAGAGAGAGCATGGCAGTGTGGTTGTAGAGCGATGCGGACAGTGTGGTTGTTGAGAGAGGCGGTCAGTGTGGTTGTAGAGAGAGGCGGAAAACTTGGTTGTAGAGAGAGGCGGGCAGTGTGTTGTAGAGAGATGCGGACAATGTGGTTGTGGATGGCAGTGTGTTGTAGAGAGAGGCAGGCAGTGTTGTTATAGAGAGAGAGGCTGGCAGTGTGGTTGTAGAGAGATGCGGACAGTGTGGTTACATAGAGAGGCAGGACATGTGGTTGCAGAGAGAGGCGGGCAGTGTGGTTGTAGAGAGAGTCGGGCAGTGTGGTTGTAGAGAGAGAGGCGGGCAGTGTGGTTGTAGAGAGAGGCGGGCAGTGTGGTTGTAGAAAGAGAGGCAGGAAGTGTGGTTGTAGAGAGATGCGGACAGTGTGGTTGTAGAGAGAGGATGGCAGTGTGTTTGTAGAGAGAGAGGCAGGCAGTGTGGTTGTAGGGAGATGCGGAAAGTTTGGTTGTAGAGAGAGGAAGGACATGTGGTTGTAGAGAGATGCGGGCAGTGTGGTTGTAGAAAGAGTCGGGTAGTGGGGTTGCAGAGAGAGAGAGAGAGAGGCGGGCAGTGTGGTTGAAGTGAGAGACGGGCAGTATGATTGTAGAGCGAGGCGGCAAGTGTTGTTGTAGAGAGGGGCTGGCAGTGTGGTTGTAAAGAGAGACAGGCAGTGTGGTTGTAAAGGAGGCGGTAAGTGTGGTTGTAGAGAGAGGCGGGCAGTGTCGTTGAAGAGAGAGGCGGGAAGTGTGTGGTTGTAGAGAGAGGCGAGCCCTGTGGTTGTAGAGAGAGATACGGGCAGTGTGGTTGTAGAGAGAGGCGGGCAGTGTGGTTGTAGAGAGAGACGGGAAGTGTGATTGTAGAGAAAGGCGAGCAGTGTGTTTGTAGAGAGAGGCTTGCAATGTGGTTGTAGAGAGAGGCGGACAGTGTGGTTGAAGAGAGAGGCGGGCAGTGTGGTTCTAGGGAGAGGAGGGCAGAGTGGTTGTAGAGAGAGGCGGGTGGTGCGGTTGAAGAGAGAGGCGAGCAGTGTGTTTGTAGAGAGAGATTTGCAAAGTGGTTGTAGAGAGAGGCGGACAGTGTGGTTGTAGAGAGAGGAGGGCAGTGTGGTTGTAGAGAGAGGCGGGCAGTGTGATTGTAGAGCGAGGCGGCAAGTGTTGTTGTAGAGAGGGGCTGGCAGTGTGGTTGTAGAGAGAGGCAGGCAGTGTGGTTGTAGAGGAGGCGGTAAGTGTGGTTGTAGAGAGAGGTGGGTAGTGTGGTTGTAGGGAGAGGCGGGCAGTTTGGTTGTAGAGAGAGGATGGAAATGTGGTTGTAGAGAGAGGCTGGCAATATGGTTGTAGAGAGAGGCGGGCAGTGTGGTTGTTGAGATAGGCGGGCAGTGTGGTTGTAGAGAGAGGCGGGCAGTGTGGTTTTAGAGAGAGGCGGGCAGTGTGGTTGTAGAGAGAGGCGGGCAGTGTGGTTGTAGAGAGTGGTGGGCAGTGTGGTTGTAGAGATAGGCGGGCAGTGTGATTGTAGCTTAAGATTAGTTATCGAGAACACTCCCATAGTGGTATTATTTACAGGTAGACCTAATACAATGTGTGCATTTGATTTCACATTCTCACCTTCTTTTTTGACCTTCCGTTTGCGGACGAGATCTATTTTGTTTCCAACGAGGATGATTGGCCGGTCCGAGCCCAGGCCGTGACGTAACCGGTACAGGCTCTGAACGGCGGCGTCGAATGTGACGCGGTCAATGACGGCATACACGATGACGTAGGCGTCCGCGGTGACGTCAATGTCGCTGTCAGCGGTATCCTGAAAATTAACAGTTGGCTGAAAATATAGAATTCATGTTGCTGTAGGCTTTAGCAATGTGGTTAATAAATGGAACGCAATACACATGCCGTGTAGCCATTACGAATATATACATGTGCAGAAGAGCTCTGAATATAAACGCTAACATGCAAAATGGACGATCCCACGGTGTCCGTATTTACATGGGTATAAACATATTAAAAACGCATTCTTAAATAGTAAAAAAAAAATGTCAGTTGTGCACCCCTAGTGTTCCTATTTATTGAAAAACCGTAAAAAAAGAGCAAAGTCATATACATATATAGATTCAAGTCTCTATGTAAGGATTTAAATAAATTTGTTTGTATAAGATATATTCGTCGAAAGCCAGGATTGTTTGCATTAAATACAAAAAAAAAACTGACACTTTCAGTGAACAGGTTCCTATTTACCGGTACAACTATATTCCTTTTAGGGAATACTGCATATTAAGTATGGAAAACAAAGTTTTGTTGAACGGATAGAGGTTAATAGGAAAAAGCGATCATCGCCTGCATGTAAATGTTGAAATATAGCGCTGTTTCATTTTTTGAGTTTCACAGAAGAATTTGTTACGGAAGCAAATTAACGAGCACGAACTTTTCCTATCCTTCTCTACTAAGGTCAATCAAGAAGCATGGAGTATTTGAGGGAACGTAGGTTCCGACGATGAGCCGCGTTCTGTGAAAAGGGGGCTAAATGCATGTGCGTAAAGTTTCGTCCCAGATAAGCCTATGCAGTCCGCACAGGCTAATCAGGGACGACACTTTCCGCTTTTATTGTATTTTTCGTTTAAAGGAAGACTCTTCTTGACGCAAATCCACTTCGGGCGGAAAGTGGCGTTCCTGATTAGCCTGTGCGGACTGCGCAGGCTAATATGGGACGACACTTTACGCACATGCATTTAACCCCCTTTTCACAGAGCGCGGCTCATCACGTAGCTATCATACGTACGTCCCAAGGGAGAGCATCGATGAACTCCATGGTAAACTCTTCACCGTCGAGCTGAATAGTTACTGTTCTTTCAATGTTGTCCTCTGAAAAGAAACCATCGTTTGTAATTATTTTTTTTGCGTGTTTGAGTTATGAAATTTTTTATTGAAGAATCACCAGCATCGTTAGTAAAGGGACCGAATTTTGCAGGAGTTCATGCCAAGGACATAGACGATATGTTTTGTGATCACGATTACATTAAAATGTAACTCGCTCTGTGCAGTCGGCACAGGCTAATCAGGGACGACACTTTCATTATCATTATTGCGGACTGCGCTGGCTAATCTGGAAAGACACTTTACGCACATGCATTACGCCCGGTTTTCAGGCTCATATTGATAATCTAACGATGCCAATAATTTGTCTATGTGTTCAATGTTTTTCAATCGTTAGTTTACATTTTAAACGGGTTATACCGGATTATTTCGCGGGATTAATCACGCAATAACGTCAAAATAATGACATGATTTAAAAATAAAAATATTTAATTTATCGATGATTTTTACTCTTACTTTTCACTGTTTGAAACAATGAATTACCAGTTTTAAATCACTGATATTTCATTTTAACCACAAGAGCATAACATTGATATCTCTGAGCGATGTTGCTTTTTTTTTATTCATAGGCACCATAAAACGTTCTAGAAAGATTCGGTAGAAGAACTGTAAACTGTACACATAGCGGTAGGCATGTCACGCATTCCTCCTCATTATTTCTGCTGAGTCATTCCAGGCTTATGGTCGGTTCCATACATTTGTGTCAAAAGCAATAAAACCAGCATTCCATCAAAGCCCAGATTTGCAAATAATGAACGCAAACAAGCGTTCATACTTAACGTTTTTGTTTCAATAATGTGGATATAAAGCCAGTCACTTGGCTTCACATGGAATACACATATGCATGTTTAAAAACGCATTCAATAAGATATGAGCCTCGCTCTGAGAAAAGGGAGTTTGATGCATGTGCGGTAAGTGTCGTCCCAAATTAGCCTGTGTACTCCGCACAGGCTAATCAGGGGCAACACTTTCCGCCTTAACTGGATTTTCGTTAAGAAAAGTCTTCCTTTAAATGAAAAATACAATAAAAACAGATAGTGTCGCCCCTGAAAAGCCTGTGCGGACTGCACAGGCTAATATAGGACGACACTTTACGCACATGCATTATACCCCCTTTTCACAGAGCGAGACCCATATAGTTGTAGCCACGTCAGCTCGCACTAGTTTGTTCCGAAGATCACCAGAGCTCACCTGATGTTGCTCAACACACACTGACATGCTCATCCAAATTGCCTCGTTCATAAGTCGTTTATTTCGATATCTCAATTTACTAAATATGAGCCTGATATCGACTTGATATCATCGGCGCTACACTAGACGGTTACGTCACACTACGAAGACGCCATCGAGAATGGTTATACCCCTCGTAACCACATCATATAAAGAAATATCAACATCATATAAAGAAGTAACCACATCCTATAAAGAAGTAACCACATCCTATAAAGAAGTAACCACATCATATACATTTGTAGAAGAAACCACATCATATTTAGAAGTAACCACATCATATAAAGAAGTAACCACATCATATAAAGAAGTAACCACAGCATATAAAGAAGTAACCACAGCATATAATAAAGTAACCACAGCATATAACGACAGAATGACTCATTATATTGACACAGAGGCTTAATATAGTGCTATTGGGACTGACCAAAGTTCATTTTGTAAGAGTTAGACAATTGGTTAACCTTTAAATCATGTTTGAAATTGAACTTTTTTAAACATATTCTATTCACACCAACCATAGTCTTCATAGATGATATGTATCATAATTAATATTTAAAACAAAAACATTGTGATTTTTTTTTACTCAATTCATGTATTTTTAACATAATGTAATATGCAAAATACACTGATTTAAACATGCTTTATTCACACCAACCATAGTCTTCATAGATGCTATATACCATAATAAAAAGAAAAACAACATTGTGAAACAAATTTACTCAATTTGTGTATATTTGATATATTATGTTATATGCAAAGTGTATTATGTTTACGATGAAAATAAAAAATGGAATTAAAAATAAATAAAAAATGGAATTAAAAAAAAAGTGTCCAAGGTTGCCATGAAAACGACAGCATCATTCTTCGGACATTGTTGTATCAACACAGATAACTAAATAAGCCTCGTTCTGGGAAAACTGGGCATTATGCACGTGCGTAAAGCGTCGTAACAGATTAGCTTGTGCAATCCGAACACGCGAATCAGGGTCGACACTTTCCGCCTACACTGGATTGTCGTTTAGAAGAGACTTCCTTTAAACAAAATATCCATAAAAGCGGAAAGTGTCGTCCATGATTAGCCTGTGCGGACCACACAGGGAAATCTGGGACGACACTTTACGCACATGCTTAAAGCCAAGTTTTTCCAGAACGAGGCTCAAATGTGCATCCAGCCTATATTCGTATACTTCTTCAAAAGTTCTAGCTACTTCCAGCGAGGTTCCCTGTTGAGAGAAATATAGAATAATAGGTTAGTGTTGATTATAGATCAGGTTTTTCATGCGAGGCTTATAAAACAAAAAGCACGAGCCTTGGCGAGTGCTTTTTCGTTTTCGTGCCGAGCATGATAAACCTGATCATAATCAACACTTACCTATTATTCTATTTATCCCACTTTCATTCAGTAAACCTTTTTATTTAAACAAAATAAGGTTAACTTGTTATTTTCGCTTGATTTATGACGTCATTTTGTCGAAAATATGACGTCATTTCGTGCGGTGTATTATAGCAGAAATTTAATCAACGGGGCTATAATCAACCGAAATCGCTGTAAAAGTGGGATAAATTAAAATCTACTTAGCTGCTAATTAATAATCACGATCTTAGTAAACTGTTTTATGGTTAACACCTGTGATTATTTTCGATGTCGATATTTTATTCAGATGCATCCTGGCTTGGTATACATGTATTGACGTGTAGTTTGATTCCAACTACTGTTTTAACGTCAAGTTTGGTCGGGGTCTATCAACTAAATCGAAATTAAGAAATAATTCACAAACGATGTTTAAAAAAAAAATGTGACAACCATGACTTCCATAACTTAATCACAAGTACAAAAGACGGTTATGTAACTGGTATTGTAACAACTGAACAACGTTTGTTATAAATCCAGATTTACACAAAACATTCTAGTTGTACTATCAAATTCAACATGTATCAACAAATCAACATATAATTACGTATATACAAATACTTGTCTGGATGTTATCATGATTTTTTTCACTGTTACGCATCAATAAATAAAGTTCTTATTTTATCAGTCTTATCAGTTTAAAAAACTTATTAACAAATTGATAATTTTGCATTTTTGGTCACTGATTGAATACAATAAACGAACCGGGTCAACGATAGAGACAAAAAAAAATACTTTTGACAAAGACATTTATTTTAAATATGTGTTTGTGAATGAGAAGTGATTGTTTGAAATTGACAAAATTATAAAGCATAACATAAATGGAACGATTTAATTATTCGGCGCGTTTGTGTTGTTTTCGTTAAAATAAGTGTTAACACATGAATTTCTTACAAAAGGTGGAATCAGCATAATGGGATATTAATGTCAGCATGGTCGAGAGGATTGATCTGGGCCGTATTCACCAACACATTCTTAGACTTAAGAATTAAGAAAAGACTTAAAACCAAGAAAAGTACGTCAACCATTTGAATATACATAGGCTTCCAATGGTAATTATGTCGTTAACAAAATGTTCATCATGAATAACGATGTAGATACAGGTGGTAAATACCAAATTTGACTCAACATTAAAGCATTTCTTAAATATTTTAATGTAAAGAATATTCTTTATTCTTAGACTTAAGTCTAAGAACTGTTTGGTGAAAACGGGCCCAGTAAACCTCAAGACAACCCCGTTCAAATCCCGTTCTGACAAACATCATTTTAGGTATACAGTATTCAAATGTTCAAACTTGAGCTCATTTCGTTCAATCTATCAAGTTAAGGCATTTTATAAAAGGCTCCAAAAACGTGGAAATCTGTAAACGAGTCTCTTTGACTGACAAACATATTCAAACTATTATTAAAAGTAACCGAATGGACCATGGTATTTTATTTTTGAGTGTATACCGTTTATATGGGATCCTTTGATAGTTAAAAGTGTTTTGAGCACTGGTATAATTTACATGTATATTCAAAACACAAACCCACACTATTAAGGCGTAAAAGATTGTTTGCTTTCACTTAACCGACGGACCCTTTTTTTGTGCCGACCAGAAACGTTTTTTTTTTGGCTAATCAATACTGAGTTTTCAATAAGCAATTCTTAATTCGACCATATTGACTAATTATAGCCCCGTCACACCGGACTGGCGTCCTTACGGCGATCTAAAACTGTGTTTCTGGACATTTCTAATTGTCGTTGTAAGGACGCCAACGACTTTTTCGGTAAAAATGCTGTTTTTCGCCTTCCCGTCACACCAGCGTTCTGGTTTATGGCGTTCTGCGCGTCCTCACTTAATACGTCCCTTGCGACCTTACCGCGTTTTTACGGCGATCAAAGCCGACCATACGGCGTCCTTGGCGTTCTAACTGCGTTCTTATTGCGACCATGGCGTCCCCGCAGCGGCGACCACACGGCGACATACCTTGCAGTCAATGATCATTGTCTGTGGGTTTGAGCGGCGACCACACGGCGTCCATGGCGACCTTACAGTGACCGTACCGCGTCCCTTCTACGACTATTGCGTCTCTACGGCGTCCCTACGACGTCCTTAACAGAACGCCGTAAGAACGCCGGACTTCAGCGACCACTTTGACCATGTTCAAAGTGGTCGCCTTGGGCTCGCCTCTTGAGCAATTTGCGGCGTTCTCACTGCGTCCTCTTGCGTCCTTACTACGTCCCTCTGGCGTCTATGGCGTTCTCACTGCGACCTGGGTCGCCGTAAGGACGCAGTAAGGACGCCAGTCCGGTGTGACGGGGGTATAACGTACACGTTGAATTAACAAAAAGTAAGTAAAAAACAAGAATGTTAAAAAGAGATTGTTGTTGTTGGTGGTGTTGGGGGGGGGAATTCTGCAATTCATTCCATATCAAATCTTACCTACCCTTTGTTTGGTGATGTAAGTGGAAAATTAGCCTGTGCGGACTGCATTTAACCCCCTTATCACAGAGCGAGGCTCATTTGTATTCTCGTTTCACGATGGTAATTATGTGTACTTTGTTGTTCATGTTGTTTTATGGCACTTGTAATCATGTATTCTTTAGTGTGTAAAAATAGACTGCATCTGTAATTGAGTACATAACAAACAGCTTCGCTCTTATTCTATAGGTACCGATAACCAAGCGAAAAGCTAGTCACCTGTTCAAGCAAGTATAGGTAATTATAGTGTATTAGATATTTCATGTGTGCAATACTGTTCCCTCTATATAAATCAACACAATTTGAAGACACACGTTTCTGTTTGTGCACTTACCATGACTTTATTTCTGAATATTTCTTTGTATGGGTGGTAGGAAAAACATTGTTGTGTACTAAACATTCACTGTTTTGCTTGAAGAATGGAGACTACATGATGAGATCTTGACAGTTGGCGGTATACCTTCAACAAAGATGGCTGTAAAACAGAGAACTTTGATTCGCGATGAGTTCTTTCTTACATATCTTTCTTGCACATCGCATGACTTATTTTTAACTGTAAACATCAATTTGGTTTGAAATGCTCTTTAAGAAATTGTATGGTTATAGTGGTCTCTACACGCGAAATGTTGCGTTCATTTTTTTGTTGGAGTTATTACTTTCACTTGAATTCTTTTAGTATATGGTTACCTGCAAGGCATCAACGTAACGTATCGGTATATAAAAGATTCCGTGCCATTGTACATGACGATGCATGATTGTACACATGCATCCCGTGCTATTGATAAAAATCAAAGCGCTAAAAGCACTGCTGCTGTTCGCTTGTGCATACCAGTTTGCATACACGAGCCATTTTCAAATTTTAAATTATTGCTTTTTAAATCGCAAGTTTAAATTCAAACCAACTCAATTGAGTTTATTGACAGTCTAAATGCAGATGTATAGCATCCTATGGATTTTATACACATCTTAGTAGAAATAAAACAAAAATGACCCGTTTTAGACTTGCTGAAAGTATAGCAAATATGATAACAGTTGTATTACAAGAAACAGTTAATATAAAATAAAATTATTTAAAATCACCAATAAATGAATATGTCGTCGGAGTATCGGATTCCTATTACACTGAATGCAATTTCATGATAAAAATTCGTTTAAAAAACATCTATGTATTAATATCGTTAAAACATACTACCCGGTAAAATACAAGAATGCTATAATTGATGAAAAGATCTGGAAAAAAATCGGCGAGCAAGATCGAACCCACAAATAAGAAAGTCATAAAGACAGCGCTGTTGAGCTAACAACATCTATACTTAGCACCAAATTGACTTAAATAATTGGTTTAAGCGATTATAACATAGAAGTGGGTTGCAGTGGTACACCGTCTTGATCGATGTTTAACTTTATGGTCGTTGTCTACAGTATAGTTATTGTTGAACTAATGTGCATTGTTATATTAATTCCAAAGTATAATAAGAACACAAACTTATGCCCACTAAACTTGTCTATTGTTAACAACCATGCAAATGCGAATGAGTAAGAGAATTATGTCAAAGCTGCTTACAACTATACCCTCCTCTCTTCCCAAAGTTGTTTATCTTAATTATTTTAGTTTGGCAATTTAAACATCGCAGCCAAACAAAAGAACTACTACGACAAAAGCTCAATATTTATGAATTTGTAAGGCTCCAGATAGAAGAAAATCTGGAATCCAGCAAAGGTTATGAAGATAAACAATGATAACTCTGACGTAATACAAGCACCGTCTGGGCAAGAATAGATGAGAAATCGCCGCTACCTGTTGAGAACCAATACGTATTTCGGAGAGATAACGTAATTTACGACTGATATACTAGCCAGAAATCAGTCAATCACAGATAACCAGGTTACGCAACAGACACCTTATAGGTTGGATGCTGATTGTCAGTTTACATTTCCAATCATGAATGTGTAAAACATGATAACAAAATGTTAACATTGGAAATTAATACGCTACTTTTTAGACATCTCACGGCAATCGACCTTTGACCGTATTTGTTTTAAAAGTGACACACTTTCATTTCCTTTTTTGTTCTGCTTATTATTTTTTTCGACCAAATCAATAGTTCAGAAGGGCATAACACTTATTTATTCATCCCTTCTCAACAGTGAACTGTGTTTACTAGTTTCTGACTCCACTTGACCCAGATTAGAATGATGTCAATTTGAACATTCTGACGATCTTTAATCAGTATTGAGTCATAAATGTGCATTCTAATATGGTAACATGGTTTTTCTAAGATTTCACCTTGTATCCGGATTTTTGGACACACGTGACCCAGGTTCAAACTCGGCCCAGATATTGTAAAGATAAGCATGCCGACCAAGTTTAACAACGCATGACAACGGACACCGGACATAGACTGCCCACAACTGCTAACCGTGTCCAAGTGGGGTAAACATCCCTGACCAATGTTTGGTGAGTACCGTCTTCAGAATCTGGTTATAACAATTCGAAGTATTATTCATACTTTCACAGTACCGAAAACATTATAACTTAGTCAGCAATTGATGATGTGTAACCAAACTAACATCGACATTTATTAACAACTACGTTAAGTTTTCAATTTAGAGCTAAATTATTGCAAGAGGGTCATGATGTCCCTGAAACGCTCACCTGAGTTTGATGTACACTTATTGTCGAAACTTGGCCTGATGGCATACTTTTTAAACACACGTGACACAGATTTTAACTTAAGCTTATGCATTAAAAAAAAAAAAAACAAAAAAAAAAACATACTGACCAAGTTTCGTCAAAATTTAATAATCAATATGGCTTCAAGAATGTTAACAGGGTTTTTCTAAGTTTTGTTCTGGTGACCTTGTTTTGGGACACACACATCTGAAGATTAAAATCGGCTTACATATCGTCAAGATACGAATTCTGACAATGTCTTGTCGAGATTTAGTCATAAATAAGTCCTCTAAAGTGGTTACATTTTTTTCTCAAAGATTTGACCTGGTGACATAGTTTTTGTTTACAGGTGAACCAGATTCAAACAGTGAGAAAGCAATGCAAATATTTTAGTTGAAACAGTTTTATCACAGACGATTGTTGAAACGTTTTAATGGTTATATAAGCGTGTCTGTTATCAGTAAACCACAACATGTGTTTACGTTTTTTTATTCGCCCATTCATCACTGAAGGTGCATAACAATATTATTAAGTGTACGTTGATAAGTTGCCTAATAATTGAGAAACCTCAAACATCGCGTTGTTTTCAAAACTCGGTTTAATGAGATAAACAAACGATAAACTTGTCTACTAAATAATATTATAATCTTTTTCTAACGGTGCACCTGGTGCGGGTTTTGTTTATATTGCCTTTGATCTGACACTATTTACGTCATCATATGGCTACTGCAGGGTTGTATGTTATCCTGTCCTATGAACTAAATAAAGTCTGCACTCAATGCCCCCGAAGTTCCCTTCAGGGTTCAAACAAGCATACGGACCGACATGAACGACAAATCGACAGATTGCACGACAGACATTCAGTGAAAATTTGTGAGTTTTGTTTTCTAGATACAAATAAAATGTGCACATAACAAAATATTATTATGTTGTGGCAATTTAAGGGACATATCGACAGTTTTTTCCCTATAAATGTAGACATGCATTAAAACAAAGCAATATTCATTTGTTTCAAGCAGATATTTATCTACACTCTTATATTGATCAAATCGTTAAGAAAAAGTATATACAATGCCAATAACATATTTTTCGATACACGCCTCTTTAGCTTGGAAGCCTACGTCTCATCCTGAACAATTCAATTATTTTTTGCAATATATCTGAAAAACTAAAACGATTTGAAAGAAAAATTCTGACAATTTAATGTGTTTCCATTACACGTGCTGGTTTAAAATGAATTTACGCCTCATAAAAAGGGCATTTACCGTAAGCTTTCAACATATAAATAAAACAATCTTGAAGATGGGCCTACAAAACGCATTAGACGTAATTTTATTGCTAAGACGTAAGTGATTCCACTTGATTTGATCATTACTGCCAATCCACATGCCATTTTCATGTAAACTGCATCGAGAATTGTGCAACAGCAACACAGATAGTCACGTGCACGTGCTTTGCATGGGCGGATACTTAGCATTACATTGATTAGAAATTCGTGTCCTCAGCATTGCACGGATGATTCATGGTCTATCTTTGTAAGTATATCAAAATATCCCATTAACATTGGCTCTAATTATTTATAGAAAGCGGGGTGTTATAAACGTTTATATGTTTGCATTCCATGTAAAGGTAGTTCACAGAACCTATTCGCGTTAATTAAACTACATCAACGTGAACTATACACATGTGCGTATGTGAAATAAAAATGCTTTAAACTAAAATATGCATACAAATAACTTCTGTGTGGGTGTAAGAACACAAGTACTGACTAATCGACTACTAAATTGAACAAATAAATGTGAAAAATAAACGTCCCAAGATTAAAAAAGATATATTTTTCAAATGTATACAATATAATTATGTCTTTTCTTTATTTGTAAAGCGAAATATTCGAAGCAAATTTGATTGAGCTTTTATTTACAATTTTGTATCATTGTGTACGACCCTAATGTACGATCTGACCGACTTAGATACGATTTGACCGACTTAGATACGATCTGACCGACTTAAGGTACGATCTGACCGACTTCAGATACGATCTGACCGACTCCTTATGTACGATCTGACCAACTCCTTATGTAAGATCTGACCGACTCCTAATGTACGATCTGACCGACTCCTAATGTGCGATCTGACCGACTCATACTGTGCGATCTGACCGACTTCTTATGTACGATCTGACCGACTCCTAATGTGCGATCTAACCGACTCCTAATGTGCGATCTGACCGACTCCTTATGTAAGTTCTGACCGACTCCTAATGTGCGATCTGACCGACTCCTAATGTGCGATCTGACCGACTCCTAATGTATGATCTGACCGACTCGTAATGTACGATCTGACCGACTCCTAATGTGAGACCTGACCGACTCCTAATGTGCAACCTGACCGACTCCTGATGCACGATCTAATCGACTCCTAATGTACGATCTTACCGACTCCTAATGTATGATCTGACCGACTCCTAATGTACGATCTGACCGACTCCTTATGTGCGATCTGACCGACTCCTAATGTGCGACCTGACCGACTCCTAATGTGCGATCTGATCGACTTCAGGTACGATCTGACGGACTCCTAATGTACGATCTGACCGACTTAGGTACAATCTGACCGAATCCTAATGTACGATCTGACCGACTTAGGTATGATCTGACCGACTTAGGTACGATCTGACCGACTTAGGTACAAGCTGAACGACTTAAGTCCTCGTGAATTAATCCTATGTAAACAGCACGCATTTACGTAGTGTCAATAGTCAAATAGCAACGAGCGTCCAAAGAATAATAAACCTGACAGTTAAAATGAATACTGAAGTTCTATGTTATCAAATTATTGTTAATTAAATATTAATTATTATATTTGAATCACGGATGAATTTTATCAAGAATATGTTACTCCTGCACCTTTCTTTTAACTTCTCCAGTAGAGTATATTCAAATTTTCTAACCTTTAGCATCTCTCTGCAAGTTATCTATGAAATACCCTAAGCGTCGGTATATATCGAAATGGTATATATGTTGTTTCTGCATGTACCTAGCATGAATATATTACAAATATTCGCAACACTAGTGACACATACATGGTGTGGTGTATTGTTGGGTCACGGAAGTGGCGTATCCGATGATCATAGTCCTCATGTACTTCATTTAGAGCTTGCCATCTTAATATAACCTTGAACGCCAATAGTATTTAAAACAAGTTTTATTGTTTCCAATGTCTGCATCATGTCTTAGACGTAAGTGATGCTATATTTTTTAAGTTCAAATACATATGTCTGAAGGTCTTTAGAATTCAGTTTTTTATTTTAAAAACCATACATCGTTGCTATTTTGAAACATCATAAAACTTTCAACTAAAGATATGATTCTCTTTCTTCACAGTAGTTATAAACTTGCTATATTGGACTGCAAATATCATGATTTACGACATTCCTGCACATTACAGCCTCGTGCAGCTACATACAGTCGTGACCTGTATATGAGCCTCGATCTGAGAAAACGGGGATTCATGCACGTGCGTAAATTGTCGCCCCATATAAGCCTGTGCAGTACGCACAGATAATCAGGGACGACAATTTCCGCTTTTATGGATTTTTTTGTTTAAATGGTTTCTCTTCTTAGCAAAAATCCAGTTTAGGCGGAAAGTGTCGTCCCTGATTAGCCTGTGCGGACTGCACAGGCTAATCTGGGATGACAATTTACGCACAAGCATTATGCCCAGTTTTCTCAGAACACGACACATATTGACGTCTGGTTTGCATCAAAAGGTTGTTTTAACGTTAAGTGTTATCGGGATCTATCAAATAAACCAAAATAAAGAAAAAAATCACAATTGATTTTTTTAATGATACAACCATGACTTCCATAACGTTATCACAAGAACAAAAGAACTGTCATGTGACTGGTATTGAATCAATTGAACAAAGTTTGTTATAAATCAAGATTAACACAAAACATTTTAGTTTGAATGACAAATTCAACATGTAGGAACAAATCAACATACAATTACATAGACACAAATAAATGCCTGGATGATATCATGATTTTTCACTGTTATGTATCAAAAAATACAGTTCGTTTTTATCAGTCTTCAAAATTTAAATAAACTTGTTCACAAATTGGCGAATTGATAATTTTGCATTTATAGTCACTGATTGAATTAAATTAACGAGTCGGGTCTACAAAAGATTTTTTTTTTACTTCTGACAAAGACAGTTATTTTAAATATTTGTTTGAGAATGAGTAGTGAGCGTTTGAAATTGACAAAATTATAAAGCATTACATACACGAAACGATTTAATAATTCGGCGCGTTTGTGTTGTTTTCGTTAAAATTAGGGCAAACACATGGATTACTTACAAAAGGTTGCATAAGCATAATGGGATATTTATGTAAGCATGGTCGAGAGGTTTGATCAGTAGACCTCAAGACAACCCCGCTTGAATCCCGTTCGGGCAAACATCATCTCTAGGTTAACATTTTTTTCAAATTTTAATCTTGAAACATTCCGTTGAATTCATCAAGTTAAAGCAATTAATAACATGCTCCAAAAAATGCGTGACATCTGTGAACAAGGCTCTTTGACTGACATACATATGAACATTATATTCAGACTATTATCAAACGTAACCGAATGGGCCGTTGCATTTTATATTTGAGTGTTTATATGAGATCCTTTGATAGTTAAATGTGCTTTGAGCTCTGGTATTATTTACATGTATATTCAAAACACAAACCCACACGAGAGGGGGGGGGGAATCACGTGACAAACAAGATGGCGACATCCAAGCCGAGACAGGTATTTTTTGCCGTTTTATACCCTTTATTTCTTTTATAATTTTTTTAAATGCCGCTCACTTTCCAGCCATATGGCAAGCGGTTCGACGCATAATCCCGAGAAACTAGGTTTCTCATGAGAACCTAGGTTCTCAGAATGAGAACCTAGGTTCTTATTCTGAGAACCTAGGTTATCGCTTGAAGATTGCACATGGCTTCAAGAACCCAAGTTTTCAAATGAGAACCTAGGTTTTCATGAGAACCTAGGTTCTCAATAAGAAACCTAGTTTCTCATGAGAACCTAGGTTCTCATTTGAAAACCTAGGTTCTCAGAATGAGAACCTAGGTTCTCATGAATAACCTAGTTTCTTGGGATTATGCGTCGAACTGCTTGCCATATCCGTGGTTTTCATTTGGGAACCATAGGTTTTCATGAGAACCTAGGTTTTCAGAATTACGCGTCTTTAATACTAAAATCGTGGTTTTCATTTGGGAACCAAAGGTTTTCATGAGAACATAGGTTCTCATGAGAACATAGGTTCTCATGAGAAACTAAGTTTTCATGAGAACCTAGGTTCTCATGAGAAACTCTGTTTATGAAATCCCAAGAAACCAGGTTTCTCATAAAATTAATAATAATAATAATAATAATAATAATAATAATAATAATAATAAAAGCTTTATTTACAGAAGGTCACACATAAAGACAATGACACATTATACATATTATGCAGATGAATCAATACTTTTTTACAATGTGACCTTCTTAAAATAACATACACATATAGGTCTATAACAAGTAAAACATTCAAAAAATATTTTCTAACACCCATACATAACACACATTTTGCCTTTTAGACAGACACACATGAAATATCATTGATTAGAAAATAACATGACATATCATTGATTAGAAAATAAATGTGTTTTATATTGCCTTTTAAAAGCAGAGATAGAGCATGCCATTCTTATTTCAATTGGTATACTGTTCCAAATATCCATGCTATGGTATGAAAAAGCTCGTTTCTTATAACCTGTATTCGCTTTGGTATTAACAATATCGTTATGGGTGGCAGATCTTAAGTTATATTTGTGATTTTGAGAAAAAGTTATAATATTATTTAAATATTCTGGAGTCTGATTGTTGACACATTTATATATCAAGATTGCCGTGTGGTATTTACATCTATTATTAAACGAGAGCCATTTAAGCTGTAAAAACAATTCTTTGGATGGTGTTCTATTTGGCTTTTGTAGAATGACTTTCGCTGCGCGTTTTTGTAAAACATTCACTTTTGTTAAATTGGTTTTATTAGCGCTGCCCCAGATCGTACAACAGTAATCGAAAGTGGTAAGAATATATGAATTATGAAATAATTTCTTCATATCAAAAGTGAGATAATTTGATATCTTTTTTAGCAGAGTTATTTTACTGCTTATTTTAGAGCATGTTTTATCAATGTGTACTTTCCATTGCAGATGTTTGTCGATATAAAGTCCTAAAATTTTATGGCTAGTGACATTTTCAATAGCGTTATTATCTATTTTCAGATTAAGGTTGATATTTTTAATTTTTTGTTTCGAGCCAATAAGCATGCATTTGGATTTATTAGGGTTTATCATCATGTTATTGAGGGTGCNTGAATATCACCATATTTTAGCACTATTTCGGATTCATTACATATACAAATTTTAAAATTACAATTTTCACAAACCTCATTAAGTGCTTTAAATTTGTTGTGTATCAGTACATGTTTGTGTCTGTCTACGCGTTCCTACTGAGCCGTACTCAATCGTCTGCATTCACTAGTGTAGTGATTATTGTAATGACAGTACTCACAATGTCTTTGTTGCTGACCATAATTACTACTGTTCTGATATCGATATAGATTCTTCTGGCCATCCCTTCTGTCACGTGAATCGCCATTCCTTGAGTCTCGATTCGATGCGTATCTGCGGAAACCGTTACTTCCTGATTGCATCTGATAGTCATTTCGCCCGTCACGTGAGTCGCCATTCCTCAACCCATGACCTGGTGCATGAATACCGTAGCCGTAACTGCCGGTGTGCGTCTGAAAACTGCCTCTTCCGTCACGTGAATAGCCATTTTTCGAGCCTCGTCCTGGTGCGTTATTTTTATAGCCATAACTTCCGGTTTGCAACTGATAGGCACGTGAAGCGCCGTTTCTCGAACTGCCTCGGTCAGGGCCATTAGTAACGTATCCATTACTTCCGGATTGATTAGAGTGAAGGGTGTTGCTACGATAAGCTTGTCGATCTTGTTGCCCGCTCGTCTTCTCTTTTATGGTGTGCACGGCTTTGTTTATGTTAGCCACTAGCATACTGCAGCCTCTAGCGTGTAGATGTATCCCATCGCTGCCATACAAATGTTGAGCCATGTTACCATTTTCAGAAATAAAGGATGTATACAATTCAATAAATTGAGCATCTGTTTTCTTCGCATGCGGCATATTTGTTTAATTACGTCATTTAGTGGAACTACATCTGCATCTCGTCTTGGGGCAACTGTGCACAAGTATACAGTGCAGTTATGTCCGTTAAGTTCATGTAGCAGTTGCTTTATCTCACGGTATGCTATTCTTGCATCGCCTCCTTCCGCCATGTCATTCCCACCAATATATATTATCACATTTTCGTAATTTGTCATGTCCCATGAATCCAGCGTCAAACGAATGTCTTTAATTTTCCGCCCTGGTAGAGTTTTAATGTGTGTATCTTTATTTAATCCACACTTGTTAATACCACTAAGAATTGAGTCACCTATTAATAGTGTTTTTAAAGTTTTATCTGATTTATTTGCCGTGTCCACAATATCAGTATTCAATTCGAGTACTTGTCCCGTTTGAGACTGTTCTGTGTCTTTTCTATCATGTTGGCCTTCGTTATTTTTACTTTTTTCATATTGAGGTGTTTCCGTTGTAGCTTTTTCACTGTGTTCATTTTGTACCAACCGTTTCGCCATATTTTCTGTCGATGGGATTATCTTCTTTATATTATCATGCACTGATAGTAATTTCCTGTGAAGTGCGTCGTTAGCTTGTTTCATGTCTTTACTGATTTAATCGGTACTTTGACTAACTGTTTCTACTTTATCTGTTGATTGCTGGTTAGCTATCGAGATTGTATTTTTAATACGTGTGATTTCATCTCTTAATTGTGAAACTTGCAATCTAGTCTCCTGTTGAAAATTGTTCAAATGGAATTTTGTAGTTAACAGTAGTTCATTCATAATCTTCGTTTCCTTAAGAAACCCTAGGTTTTCAGAATTACGCGTCTTTAATACTTAAATCGTGGTTTTCATTTGGGAACCATAGGTTCTCATGAGAACATAGGTTCTCATGAGAACCTAGGTTCTCATGAGAAACTAGGTTTTCATGAGCACCTAGGTTCTCATGAGAAACTAGGTTTATGAAATCCCAAGAAACCAGGTTTCTCATGAGAACATAGGTTCTCATGAGAACCTAGGTTTTCATGAGAACCTAGGTTCTCATGAGACACTAGGTTTAAACCTGGTTTCTTGGGATTTCATAAACCTAGTTTCTCAGTTTCATAAACCTAGAACCTAGGTTCTCATGAAAACCTATGTTCTCATGAGAAACTAGGTTAATGAACTCCCAAGAAACCAGGTTTCTCATGAGAACATCGGTTCTCACGAGAACCTAGGTTTTCATGAGAACCTAGGTTCTCATGAGAAACTAGGTTTATGAAATCCCAAGAAACCAGGTTTCTCATGAGAACCTAGGTTCTCACAGACACATAGAACTTAGGTTCTCATGAGAAACTAGGTTTTCATGAGAACGTAGGTTTTCATTCTGAGAACTTAAGTTCTCGTTTGATATCCAAGGTTTTTAAAAGAACCTAGGTTCTAGACAGCTTTTCGCGTCGTTCTCTCTGATAACCTAGGTTTTCATGAGAACCCAAGATTTCATTTGGGAACCATAGTTCTCATGAGAAACCTAGTTGTTTGGGATTATGCGTCGAGCCGCTTGCCATACAGCCATATCAGCAAGAAAGTCATTAGCATTTATTTCGTATTAATATTCGCTCTATATCTCGACTTTACTCGCTGCTAAATTTCTTAGCGCGGTGACCAAATTACAGCTCCACTATGAAAATTCGCGAGATATAAAGCGAATTTTAATACGAAAAAACGCTAATCACTTTCTGGCTGATATGGCTGGAAAGTGAGCGCAATTTTAACAATTTATACAGGATATAAAACGGCGAAAAACTCCTGTCTCGACAAGGACGTCGCTATCTTTTTTGTCACGTGATTACCCCCTCTGCACACTGTCAAGGCTTTAACAATGTTGTTTGTTTCCACTGGACCCTAATTTGTGTGTCCACCCAAAACATTGTTGTTGAGTTTTCGATAAGCAATAATTAACAAAAAGTAACCAAAAACAAGAATGTAAAAAAGAGATGGGTGGTGTGATTATGCAATTCATTCCATATTGGGATCGTAGAAATGTTTACAAACAAGAAGGTTTAGCCGACCTACATACCCGTTTTTGGTGATGTTAGTGGAAACAAATCACTTTTTTGGCCTTTAATATATGTATTCTCGTTTCACGATGGTAATTATGTGTAACTTGTTGTTCATGTTGTTTTGTGGCACTTGTATTCAGGTATGATTTAGTGTGTAAAAATAGACTGCATTTGCATTTGAGTACATAATAAACAGCATCGCACTTATATAAAAGGTACCAATAACCAAGCGTAAAGCTAGTCACCTGTTCAAGCAAGTATAGGTAATAGTGTATTAAATATTTCATGTGTGCAATTCTTTACCCTCTATATAAATCAACACCATTTGACGACACACTTTTCTCTTTGTGCACTTACCATGACTTTATTTTTGAATACTTTTGTTTATGTGTGGCAGGAAAAAACATTGTTGTGTACTAAACATTCACTGTTTTGCTTGAATAATGGAGACTACATGATGAGATCTTGACAGTTGGCGGTATACATTCAACAAAGATGGCTGTAAAACAGTGAACTTGGAGGATTCGCGTTGAGTGCCTTTTTACATATCTTCATTGCACATCGCATAACTTATTTTGTTTTATTGTTTACATAAATTCGGCTTGAATGCTCTTTAAGAAATGATATAGTTATGAGGGTATCTACATGCAAAATGTTGCGTTTATTTTTTGTAGGAGTTATTACTTTAAGATTTAATTTGTTAATGATTTAAGTATATTAATACCTGCATGCCATCAACGCTACGTAGATAAAATGTCCCGTGCTATTTTGCATTACGAACGATTTTTTGGTGAAGCTTTAGGGACTATCGTTATTGGTAAAATTAAAGCGTTAAAGGTACTGCAGTTGTGCGTTATCGTATACGTTAGACACGAGCCATTTTCAAATTTAAATTATTGCTTTTTTAAATGGAAAGTTTAAATAAAAACCAACTTATAAGAGTTTATTGAAAGTTTGTCTAAATGCAGATGTGTGAGACTGTATAGCATCCAATGGATTTTATACATATCTTAGTCGAAATAAAACTAACAGGCCCCTTTTTAGACTTGCTGAAAGTATACAAAATATGACAACAATGGCATGGTAAGAAACAGTTAATATAAAATAAAATTATTTGCAATAACAAATAAATGAATATGTCGTCAGAGTTCCTATAACACTGATACAAAAGATGATGTTTCTGTAAGTGATATTCTTATTCACAAACACACTCAGTTCTGTATCCACCAGAAAGTGACAATAACATGTCTGTAGTCGATTCAGAAGTAACGACTCACATATCAAATACAATGGCCGAATCTTCTCCCGACAGTGACAATTTAAAAAAAAACAAAAACGTACGAGAACAATTCAATTGTTTTCAGGATATTGGTCTCAAACGTTCTTGAAAACAAAATATTATAACAAAGCGCCTTGATGAATATGAAGTCAGAATGGAGCGCAATGAAAGCATGTGATTTTGCCCATAATGAAATTATTGACATAAATACTAAAGATAAACAAGAGGGCCATGATGGCCCTAGAATGCCCACCTAAACCTGACTTGGACCATGTAATAACAAGGTTTTTCAAGCTTTGACATGGTGACCTAGATTTTGACCCCACATGACCCAAATGTTAAACTTTGCCTAAATATTGCCCTAACAAACTTCCTCCTAAAGTATCATCATTATTAAATCAAACATTATGGGCACTTGAGTGTTTACAAGGTCTTTGTAAGATTAGACCCCATGACCTAGATTTTGTCCCAACATTACCAAACGTCAAACTTGGTCAAGATATTGTCAAGGCAAACATCCTGGTCAAGTTTCATCATTATTGAAACTGGTGTATGGAGTGTTTACGAGGTTTTTGTAAGATATGACCTGGTGACCTATATTTTGACCCCTCATGACAAAACATCAAACTTTGCTTACAGAAATAAATATAATGACACAGATTCCTAAAATCTAAAACAAAATTGTGACCTCTAGAGTGTTTACAAGGATTTTGTATAATATAATGAAAATTTTGACAATCTAAGGGCAATAATTCTGGCAACTATAATGCGATTTACCTCATTATCAAACTTTACTGAGATCTTGGGGCCATATAGCTTCTCAGCAACTTTGATAAAGAATGCTTGAGAAATGTAAATGCCAGAGTGTTTACAAACCAAATGTGGACGGACGACGGACAAAGCCCGATCCTAAAACCTCACCTGAGCAATCAGGTGAGATGAAAAGTTTTTTTTTGTTTCACCCATCTGAGCAATTTTCCAACTTGTCCGAGATATCAATAAAATCAATGTCTTGGCTAAGTTTCACGATGATTAGGCAAACAATGTGACTTCTAGAGTGTTCACAAGGTTTCTCTATAGTCATTTATGGAAAACTGCCCCACCACCTCTGGCGGCCATGTTTTTTGACCGATCGGGACCATTTTAAAACTCATATGACATATAAATAAAACCAATGTTTTCACCAAGTTTCATGAAGATTGGGCAAAAAATGTGACTTCAAGAGTGTTCACAAGCTATATAAGGAAAATACGCCACCCCCCTGGCAGCCATGTTTTTCAACGGACCGGAACCATTTTCAAACTCAACTCTCGTATCTAGAAAACAAATGTTCTGACCAAATTTCATGAAAATTGGGCCAAAATTGTGACTTCTAGAGTGTTCACATATTTTTACTATATACATATATAGTATTTTTCGAACTCGTCCGAGATATCAATAAAACCAATGTTTTGACCAAGTTTCATGATGATTGGGCAAAAAATATGACTTCTTGACTGTTCACAAGCCGTTTTTACTAAATAAATATAAGAAAAACTGCCCCGTCCCCCTGGCAGCCATGTTTTTCAACGGACCGGAACCATTTTCGAACTTAACTCAAGTATCTAGGAAANTTTTTTTTTTACCGAGGTACCTAGTTTTTGACCCAGCATGACCCAGTTTCGAACTTGATCGAGGTATCATTTGGATTAATCTTCTGACCAAGTTTCATGAAGATCGAACAAGAAATGTGGCCTCTAGAGTGTTAACAAACCAAATGTGGACGGACGGATGGACGGACGGATGACGGACAAAGACCGATCCAAAAAGCTCACCTGAGCAATCAGGTGAGCTAAAAATGCAAACAAAATCATCGAGGATCTTCAAAAGCGACAATTAGACTTCGAGCGCCAAGCCAGTAGACACAATCTTAGGCTGGTAGGTTACCATGAAAAAGAAGGCGAGCATGCGGAAGAAGCTGTGAAAATAGTCCAATCCATATTACCACCCGACTTTGAAAGATCAGATGTCATAGTAGAAAATGCGTTAAGAGTAGGGAAAAAATCTGGAAAACAAACTGTGTTAAGAGTTAGATCATTCACTGATAAACTGGCAATTTTTAGTTCAAAGAAAACAGCTCTAGAAAAACGCAATCATTACATAACGGACGATTTAACTGGAATCGACCGTGAACATACATCGAAACTGAAACCGATTATCGACCAGGCAATGCGAGAAAAGAAAACTGTGAAATATCGCAACGGTGCGCATTTCAGTGACGGTCAGCGCTACCACCGCTACCAGTGTCACCCTTTTTATTATCGTGATCCTTCCACTTTCCAGCACTATGTTGATACGATTGTATGACTACACCCTAACATGTGAACTTAGTGACTCGTATGTCAATTCTGTTAACAACTATAGCCCAGCTTCTTCTCGAAGCCGTTAACCTTAATTCTGTTAGGTTGGTTATTCAAGCATCGAAGCGCAACTACGACGAAAGCTAAAATCCACTTTCCAGTTTAAAGATTTATGAATATGTGAGGCTCCAGATAGGAGAAACTCAGGAATCCAGCAAAGGTTATGAAGATAAACAATGGTAAATCTGACGTTATACAAGGACCGTCTGGGCAAGAATAGAGGAGAAATCGCCGCTAACTGTTGAGAACAAATGCGTACTTCGGAGAGATATCGTATTTTACAACTGATGAACTAGCCAGAAATCAGTCATTCACAGATAACCAGGTTACGCAACAGACACGCGATTGTATAGATGATGATTTTCAGTTTACATTGCCATTCATGAATGTATAAAACATGATTACTAAATGTTTATATTGGAAATACAAACGCTACGTTTTAGACATCTCATGGCAATTAACCTTTCATCGTATTTAGTTTAAGTCTATTTATTTTAGTTCGATTGCATCGAAAGCCTTAGGCTTATTGAAACGCTCTCGAGTCCGTTTACTGGGACTAGAACCAGTAGTTGGAGTCTTTGGGGAGATCGAAGGAACACTCCCAGTGGGGATCGAATCCGTTACCTCCCGGTCGCTAGCCGGACACCATATCCACTACGCCACGACGACCGTATTTATTAAATAAGTGACCAACTTTCATTTCTTTTCTTGTTCTGCTTATTTCTGTTATTTCGTACAAATTAATACTTCAGAAGGTTATAACACTTATTAATTCATCCCTACTCAACAGGTAACTGTTTTTGCTAGTTTCTGACTCCACTAGACCCAGATTAGAATCTTGTCAATTTGAACATTCTGACGATGTTAAATCAATATTGAGTCATAAATGTGCATACTAATATGGCCACATGGTTTAACTAAGAGTTCATTTTGTAACCGGATTTTTGGACACACGTGACCCAGGGTCAAACTTGGTCCGGATATTGTTAAAAAGCATGCCGACCACGTTTTACAACGCATGACAACGGACACCGGACATAGATGGACCACAACTGCTAACCATGGGCACGAAGTACCCAAGTGAGGGAAGAATCCCTGACCAATGTTTGGTAATATACAGTCTTCAAAATCTGGTTTTAACAATTCAAAGTATTATTCATACTTTCACAGTACCGAAAACATTATAACTTAGTCAGCAATTGATGATGTGTAACCATATAACATCGACATTTATCAACAACTATGTTAAGTTTTCAATTTAGATCTAAATTATTGCAAGAGGGTCATGATGTCCCTGAAACGCTCACCTGAGTTTGAGGTACACTTGTTGTCGAAACTTGGCCTGATGGCATACTTTTTAAACACACGTGACACAGATTTTAACTTAAGCTTATGCATGGAAAAAATATAACATACTGACCAAGTTTCGTCAAATTTAATAATCAATATGGCTTCAAGAATGGTAACAGGGTTTTTCTAAGTTTTGTTCTGGTAATCTAGTATTTGGACAAACAACTCAAAATAAAACTCGGCTTAGATATCGTCAATATACAAATTCTGACAATGTCTTGTCGAGATTTACTAATAAAAACAAACATTTTAATGGGTATATAAGCGTGTCTGTTATCAGTAAACCACAAAAGGCAAACGCTTAAGTGTTTACGTTTTTTTTTATTCGCCCATTCATCACTGAAGGTGCATAACAATAATATTAAGTGTACGAAGATAAGTTGCCTAATAATTGAGAAACCTCAAACATCGAGTTTAATGAGATAAACAAACGATAACCTTGTCTACTAAATAATATTATAATCTCGGTCTTAACAGTGCACCTACTGCGGATGTTGTTTATATTGCTTTTGATCTTGCACTATTTACGTCATCCGATGGCTAATGCAGGGTTGTATTGTATCCTTTTCCATCAATTAAATAAAGCGTGCACTCGACGCCCCGAAGTTCCCTTCGGGGTTCAAACAAGCATACGGGCAGGCAGAACAACAAATCGTCAGATTGCATGTCAGACATTCAGTGAAAATTTAGAATTATTTTTATAGTTACACTTTTTCTTATCTGAGATAGAAAATGTAAAACTAGTATTATGTTGTAACAATTAAAGGGACGTATCGACGGGTTTTCACATATATGGACACGTATTATAAACATGCATATCCATTTGTTTCCAGCAGATATTTATCAACAATGTTATATTGTTGAAATCGTTTAGAAATTCGAAACACACCACCAGTGGGTCGCGAACAAAAAGCCGACGTCAATAAGAAACTTTCTACACAAAAGCCCCGTTCTAGATAGTCCGCATGCGTTAAGCGATACCAAGTTTACATTTTATTCATATCGATTTCACTTCTTTGGGCTTCCCGGCTATCAAAGTGGTTGGCAAACGTGGTTGGCACTTCTCATCCGGGTTCAATCCCTGATCCCAGAAGCACGTGAGCTTGGTTGGTGGTCACCAAACCGGGCAGGTGGGGTTTCCTCCGGGTACTCCGGCTCCTGCTACCACAACACAATATTTCTCCAAAATTGAAAATCTTCCAGAATCAACCAAAAAGCTGGGAATTGCAGCTAAAACTAAAAAATTCGTCCCAACTTTCGTTATTCTAGTTAATTTAGTAGGAGTAGGAAAACTTTCTTTATTTTATTTAAAATAATATGAAAATGATATTTTAGAAAAACGAGACAAATGTGTCCAGCAATCATTAAATGCATACTTTTCGAACGATAATCTGATTTTTTAAACTACACTTTTTTATCGCACGCTTATTGTCATCTGTAAAAATATGATTTCGTCGCACATCGAACTTCGGATATTTTATCACACAATTTCTCATAAAATGTCAAGAATAAGTCTGGAATATCACTTTGCAAGTGATCTGATATTTTTTCACTCGTGTGAAAATGTGATAAAAAAAAGAAGGTAAAACATTGCTCTTTTTGTACATTTTATTTATTATAACTTAACTCAGCCTCTACGAGCATTTGATTTAAAGACACATTAGTTTGGAAGAATATATCACATCCTGAACAATTTAATTATTTTTTGCAATATATTTGAAAAACTACAACGATTTGAAAGAAAAATTCTGACAATTTAATGTGTTTCCATTACACATGCTGGTTTTAAATGAGTTTACGCCTCATAAAAAAGGCATTTACCGTACGCTTTCAACATATAAATAAAACAATCTTGAAGATGGGCCTACGAAACGCATTAGACGTAATTTTATTGCTAAGACGTAAGCGATTCCACTTGATTGTATCATTACTGCCAATCCACATACCACTTACACATTTTCATGTAAACTGGATCGAGAATTGTGCAACAGCAACAAATATAGTCACGTGCACGTGCTTAGCATTCGTTGATACTGAGCATTACATTGTTAAGAAATTCGTGTCCTCAGCATTGGGCGGATGATTCATGGTCTATCTTTGTAAGTTTATCAAAATATCACATGAACATTGGCTCTGATAATTTATAGAAAGCGGGGCGTTACATACGATAATATTCTTGCATTCCACGTGTAGGTAGTTCACATAAACTATTCGCGTACAATAAACTACATTGATGTGAACTATACACATGTGCGTATGTGAAATAAAAATGCTTTAAACTAAAAGATGCATACACATAAATTCTATGTGGGTGTAAGAATAGAAGTCCTGACTAATCGACTACTAAACTGTACAAATAAATGTGTAATAAAACGTCCCAAGATTAAAAAAATATATATATATTTTCAGATGTATACAATATAATTATGTCAGAATTGGCTTTTATTTACAATTTTGTATCATTGTGTACGACCCTAAGGCTAATGTACGATCTGACCGACTTAGATATGATCTGACCGACTTCAGGTACGATCTGACCGACTTCAGGTACGAACTGACCGACTCCTAATGTACGATCTGACCGACTTCAGGTACGATCTGACCGACTCCTAATATACGATTTGACCGACTCCTAATGTACGATCTGACCGACTTCAGGTACGATCTGACCGACTTCTAATGTAATGTTCGGTCTGACCGACTTCAGGTACGATCTTAACGACTCTTAATGTGCGATCTGACCGACTTCTAATGAACGTTCTGACCGACTCCTAATGTGCGATCTGACCGACTCCTAATGTGCGATCTGACCGACTTCAGGTACGATCTGACCGACTTCAGGTACGAACTGACCGACTCCTTATTTACGACCTGACCGACTTCTAATGTACGTTCTGACCGACTAATAATGTGCGATCTGACCGACTCCTAATGTGCGATCTGACCGACTTGAGGTACGATCTGACCGAATTCTTATGCACGATCTCACCGACTCCTAATGTACGATCTGACCGACTCCTAATAAACGATCTGACCGACTTCAGGTACGATCTGACCGACTACTTATGTACGATCTGACCGACTTCAGGTACGATCTGACCGACTCCTAAAATGCGATCTGACCGACTCCTTATGTACGATCTGACCGAATCTTAATGTACGATCTGACCGACTTCAGGTACGATCTGACCGACTCCTAAAATACGATTTGACCGACTCCTAATGTACGATCTGACCGACTTCAGGTACGATCTGACCGACTTCTAATGTACGAAATGACCGACTCCTTATGTATGATCTGACCGACATCAGGTACAATCTGGCCGACTTCAGTTACGGTCTGACCGACTGCTTTTATGTACGATCTGACCGACTCCTTATGTACGATCTGACCGACTCCTAATGTACGATCTGATCGACTTCTAATATACGATCTGACCGACTCCTAATGTGCGATTTGACCGACTCCTAATGTGCGATCTGACCGACTTCAGGTACGATCTGACCGACTCCTAATGTACGATCTGACCGAATCCTTATGCACGATCTGACAGACTTCAGGTACGATCTGACCGACTCCTTATGGACGATCTGACCCACTCCTAATGTACGATCTGACCCACTCCTAATATACGATCTGAACGGCTCCTAGTGTACGATCTGACCGACTCCTAATGTACGATCTGACAAAATTCAGTTTAAGCGGAAGTGACGTATCCGATGATCTTACTCCTCATGTACTTCATTTAGAGCTTGCCATCTTAATGTAACCTTGAACGCCAATAGTATTTAAAAAAAAACGTTTTCTTGTTTCCTATGTCTGCATCATGTCTTAGATGTAAGTGATGCTATATTTTTTCATGGCGCATATTTACCAACCCATTCTTAGACTTGAGAATAAAGAATAGACTTAGACTCCGTAAAATACTCTTCCGAGTTTGCATAAAAACATGCTAAAATGATGCTTATGTCCATTAATATATTGTTCTAAACGAAGAATTACACAATCAAAGGTGTTAACTGCCATGCTAGACTTGACTTTCAATGAGTTTTAATACATTCAAGTTTTAAGAATATTCTTTATTTTTAGACTCGAAAACATATGTTTGTAGGTCTTTAGAATACAGTTTGGTAGTTTAAAAACCATTTATCGTTGCTATTTTGAAAAATCATAAAACGTTCAACTAAAGATATGATTCTCTTTCATCACAGAAGTCATAAACTTGATATATTGGACTGCAACTGTCAGGATTTACG
Source organism: Dreissena rostriformis (assembly GCA_007657795.1). Taxonomy (NCBI): domain Eukaryota; kingdom Metazoa; phylum Mollusca; class Bivalvia; order Myida; family Dreissenidae; genus Dreissena; species Dreissena rostriformis. Next base: position 121,933 of record VMBQ01002098.1, on the reverse strand, counting down.
GCAATCCTGCACGTGTCAGCCTCGTGCAGCTTCATGTAGTCGTAACCTGTATATAAGCCTTGCTCTGGGAAAACGGGGATTCATGCACGTTCGTAAATTGTGCAGTACGCACATATAATCAGGGACGACACTTTCCGCCTAAACTGGATTTTCGCTAAGAAGAGGCTAACTTTAAACGAAAAATACCATACAAGCTCAAAGTTTCGACCCTGATAAGCCTGAACGGCTCAACACAGGCTTATATGGGACATCACTTTACGCACCCGCATGAAGCCCCGTTTTCCCGAAGCGAGCCTAATATAGTTTTAGCGGTTGATTTTTAGGGACCAAAATTAGTCTGAGGAGATCATGGGTTCGAACCCCACTGGGAGCGTTCCTTTCATCTCCCCCAAAGACACCAAGTACTGGTTCTAGTCCCAGGAAACGGACTCGAGAGCGTTTATGTAAGCCTACGGCTTTCGATGCAATCGAGCTAAAATAAATAGGTTTAAACTAAACAGAGGCTCGTTATTTTAACCGAACCCTTCATACTGGATAGGTCCGTTTCAACCGCGGTTGGAAATCAAGGTTCACCTGGCTCTTTGCAAAAAGATAATCTTTATCACACAGATCAAGGAATCATTGAAGGCGGCCCCGTTCCAACGTGGCGGCTACGTCAGAGCACCCATGATGAGAGCGCGCGTGCTACAATCCGCCGGCACAAAGGCAGGCGCGGCTCTCAAACGTCCGGATAAACCTCGAAGATGGCGTTCGGTTCTTTTTAATGAATTATCATTCTGTCGCTCTCGTCTATAACGAGGAATACATGTTTCCGGTAGTAGGCGGAATAAAGGCCATTTGTCCCTCATTCTACAGTTTGTTATCTCTGTTTAACGCATGCCGGCGAAACTGCAACACGTGGATGCACGTGCAATTGCCGGGTACCGTTACCGCGTACATTCTAGCGCGCACGTCAGAAAGACATTAATAAAGCGCCCTAGCGAATTAACTCTATGTACACACATAACATGCGGACTGTTTTCATTACCGATACTTAATGTATTATATCGTTACATATAGCACGGGATCATTCATTTGATAAAAATAGCTTGTACTTTCTGACGTCTTGATTCATTCCAGCTATCCCCCAGTTATGCGAGAGATAAGCGTTGTGCTTGCAATAGTTTTTACTGCACCATTATATATTTAATACGATGCATACAGGAGGCTATAGATCCTTGAGTGCACGTGTAACTCTAGCGTTGATGAACGTTTCTAATTAGTAAACCACCCAGAGGAGGGGGGGGGATTGGGAAACAAGCGGCGGCTTACAATAAGCAAAGACCACTCAACATTTGTACATTATACAGAACGCATAACATTTGTTTGAATTGCATTAATACTGAGTGCATAAGTTGTATATTCTATGACATTCAGAAAATTGTAATTTTGGCTATCTGTGAACAAGTCAGTTCAAGAAATGTCTTATCTATTATTACAACACTATACCACAGGTACTTGAAAAAAAAATGTGGTCCTTATATATATTCTTTTATTATATATATATATAAGGACCAAAATTGTTTTTCAAGTACCTGTTCACTATACTATAT
>VMBQ01002098.1:90135-119795 GCA_007657795.1 Dreissena rostriformis | reverse complement strand
CTGGTATTATCGTATCATAACGGAGCGCATGGATTCTTCATGGACGAATGGTGACGTATCACATCGAACACGAACGTACTAATTCGGAGAACCCTATCGCGGCGATCGCGTCGAATCGAGACCCAATTGCGAAATAATTATAAACACTCTCATCAGACCGTATTTAATCGTATCCGAACTTTAGATCAGACCATGTCAGATTGTTTCACCTTTAATTGGCAATTTAAGGTCGCCGTGGCGTAGTTGATATGGTGTCCGCCTAGCGATCGGGAGGTCACGGGTTCGAACCCCACTGGGAGCGTTCCTTCGATCCTTCCCACAAAGACACCAAGTTCTGGTTCTAGTCCCAGGAAACGGACTCGAGGGCGTTTCTATAAGCCTAAGGCTTTCGATGCAATCGAGCTAAAATAAATAGGTTTAAACTAATTGGCAAATCGTGAACTTATTGTAATCGAGCGTTAAGCAACGTTTTTTTTTTTTTTTNTAAGTTAATTTTTTTTTTTTTTTTTTTTTAATTCATACTGTTTTGAGGAATGACATAAGTCTACTACCAGTATAGCTTTTCTTCAAGACCATGGCCCATATTCACCAAACCATTCTTAGACTTAAGAATAAAGAATAGACAAAGAACCAAGAAAAATACGTCCAGCGTTTGAATATATACAGACTACTACTCATGAGAATGTCATTAACAAAATGTTATACATAAAAAATGATTAAAACATAGGGGTTAAATGTCAAGATTTACTCCAAATTAAAGAAATTCTTGAATCATCCAATTTAAAGAAGATTCTTAGTGGACTTAAGTCTAATAACTGTTTGATGAATACGGACCCATAGCACGCAACAACCGGATCTTACGAGCAACCGGATCTGCGACCGGTGAATCACGTGCAATAAACATCAGCGACTGAACGCATCGCAGTCAGCCGCCAAATATCTGTTCTACCTGTTCTCTGAATCTTACAGGTAATGGGTGTTTCGGCATATATTGGTCATGTATATTCGTGTACATTCCTCTCGCTGTTTTGTTTTGTAATGCAAAACTGTGCGTGTGTAAACCCCTACACCTTGACCTTCCGTTGACTGCATCTGACTACGCCTAATCACTGCACGACACCTGACTCATAAACATGCAACGTATATGCGCACATGTACAGGGCATCACACATGGCACATGTACCGGGTATCACACATGGCATATGAAACGGGTATCACACATAGCAAATGTACCGGGTATCACACATGGCATATGTAACGGGTATCACACATGGCATACATACCACTTATCACACATGCAATTGCTTCTGGTGAAAAAGGTTGAACATATTGCACGTGTATCGTGTGTATCATAAACAGCATATAGATCGGTGTATAATTAGTTTCGCTATCATGTCCGCATTCCCACGTGCTGGTCTCAATTACGCGCTCATTTCACAGATTAGGGCGTGGAGTTTACATGCCTGGTCAGTGGATACACGTGTGATCCATGGCATTTTTTTACCATTCTATGTATGAATATTACTATGATTTATTGTGTATGCTGTATAACTCAAACTTGACTTCTCGCTATCGTGAAGATTCGTCTGTGTTGTTTTTTATGTTATCATTATAACATTGATAAATATATTCTAAATGCTGTAATCCAATTGTCCTAGACCTTTTCATGTATTGATACTTCATTTAACAACTAATAAAATACAAAACTGATCACATTTTCATGCTTTTATATATGTTACTATGTTTCGAACATGTTTACTCATGGACTGTATGTCTATAGTATATTGAAAAAACAACAACTAATAAACCTAATATGTACGCGACATTAGGAATTTCAGCGTAAATTCACCCTATTTAGAGGAGAACTTATTAACTTATTCAATTTAAAATATAATCTGAATTGTAATGATAAAATATGTACATTTAAAATGCTTGGAACAAAATCAAGTTAGTCAAATAGTGATTACAACTCCAACAGAATTTGTTTTGATTATGTTCAGCCGAAAGTCAAATCATCAATTGTAAATTTTAGGATTTGATTCGGGAGAAAATATACTTTGCTTTTTAATGTGCAATATGACCAAATAGCTGCTATTAATCCGCCCGAAAAGCCCTGAGATTCCCGGGGAGAAGTGCTTGCATTGGGTGGTTCCAGGAAAGATCCATGTTTTGCCACCTGAGGTTCAATCTTCTACGAAGCTATTTTTAAAGAATTAATTACATTAATCTAAAACCACAAACAGATGCACGTGCTCATTTGTATAGAATAATTGAACAGACAAAAATAACACACCAATTTTCAAGCGCGATATCTGCTATTCAGATAATGGGTTATCTGAAAACTGGGTATACACGCTTGATATTTTATTGAAAATGGTCGGAGTGAAATTGTAATAACCCCAAAAAGCAGTTTGTTTATGTGTATTAAAATGTTTTTATTTGTAAAAAACGAATCTAATTTAGTGCATATTTCTTGAACACGGAGGCATTCCCAAAACAAATAGTCAATAGTTTCCATATGCGACAGGCAAATATGACGCACTGTAGTATTTTGTAGATTATATTTGAATACATAAGTATTTGTTGCAATAATTCTCATGAAAAAGTTTCATTGAAAGCTACTCATCGATGTATCAATAGTAAATACATAAGATATCAAATATATTTTTATTCCAATCGGGTTAATGTAGTTTATTATATATTGTTGTATTGCATTTGTTTCGATGTTTTTATTATACTCATTTTGAAGTTCAATGTTGTCTAATAATTTGTTGGACTGTTTTATTTTATTTCATGCATTTGAAAAGGTTTCGTTTGACAAGTGTATGTACAAGTCTTCGATGTGCTCGTCATTTTTATTGGTACGGAATGTGTTAAAACTGTACTTTTTTATTTTTATAATAATACTAGTTATAAGCGAATTTCGACTCCTTTATCAAACCACCTTTTATAAATAAGTGTTTTGCCATTGGTTGTTATTGTAGTGTTTTGCCAATGGTTGTTATTGTAGTGTTTTGCCATTGGTTGTTATTGTAGTGTTTTGCCATTGGTTGATATTGTAGTGTTTTGCCATTGGTTGTTATTGTAGTGTGTTGCCATTGGTTGTTATTGTAGTGTGTTGCCATTGGTTGTTATTGTAGTGTTTTGCCATTGATTGTTATTGTAGTGTTTTGCCACTGGTTGTTATTGTAGTGTTTTGCCATTGGTTGTTATTGTAGTGTTTTGCCATTGGTTGTTATTGTAGCGTCTTGCCATTGGTTGCTATTGATTTATCATACAATTGATATACAAATTTTAATTCCTTTATCAAACCACCTTAATAGTGTTTTGCCTTTGGTTCTTGTTGATTTATTTTATAAAAAAAAAATCCATCTGCTTGCCCTAGTTTGTGTTGATTTGAACTCCTGCTTAATACAGGACCAAGATCGAATTAAATACATTATCAAGGAAATAATTTTCTTCAGTTATTTGGTATATTGTGTGTTGTTTTTATTCGCACTCAAATGTGAGATCGGTATCCAAAGATGGCAGCTTAAATCGCACGATGTCTTTAATTTTCCGATCTTATCCGAATTCCTAAAACGTTTTACCCAACATCTTTTAATATATTTTAAAAAGTTATGTACGCATATTTAGTTACCGGTAAACCTTCAATTAAAAAGCCTTGATATAGTGTCAGGTTTAGATAATAATGCGATGTATATAAATAATATGGGCCTTGCTATGAGAAAACGGGGCTTAATGCATGTGCGTAAGTATTGTCCCAAATTAGCCAGTGCAGTCCGCACAGGCTAATCAGGGACGACACTTTCCTCTTTATTTTTTTTTGTTTTTGTTTAAAGGAAGTCTCTTCTCAGCGAAAATCCAATTTGAGCGGAAAGAGTCACCCCTGATTAGGGGACTGCACATGCTAATCTGGGACGGCACTTTACGCACATGCATTAAACCCCTTTTCCTAAAGCGAGGCTCATTATACATTCTGTTACTTTAATATTCCACAAACATGGTGCCAACTCACCGTTCATGCTGTCGTACGTGTTCGCATAGTCGGAGGACATGAACTGATTAGTGATGGACGTCTTGCCACATCCTGGCGCGCCTACAATCTGTACCCGGAAGTACGAGGCTGGCTGCTCTTCCGGAGAGGCGGTGCATTCGAACTCCGATTGGGACGGGTGGCTGTGCGAGGCCTCCAGGCGTGGAGAGTCGAACCCGTTGGTGGAACCGGAAGCCACATTACGAGCCGAGTTCTTTTTTCGAAACGAGTCACCGCGGTTCACCACGCCTTTTGATGTCGTCTTAAACGACCGTACGCGCCTGAGCGGTGCGTCGCTGCTTCGCGCCTCGTTCAGCCGTCCCTGCTCGTGGTGAGCATCGTCTTTTGGAAAGAGGAGATTCGGGGAACTTGAATAGTTACCACCCGACGACAAATCGGCACTTTTACGTTTGATCACAATTGGTTTCTCTTTATCATTTCTAAACGAAGATGATCGTATTTTATCATGTTTATCATGTTTCACAGTCGAAGGCGCTGCGAGAGCGGCCGCCAGGAAGTGCTGCTCAAAAGGGTCGTTGGGGTTGCCTTCCGGTTCATTTGCACACGACTCTATTTCTATTTCGACTTCCGGAGGCGGAGGAGTGGCTTCCGGTTGCGCGCGCACCCGGCGATGATGATGGGCCTGCGGATGATGTGCCCGGTACGGCTTCTTGTGTCCGTGACTTGATCGAGAGGACTCCATGCTGCTACTTCCGGCGTGGTAGGGATTTTCGTACATCCAGTCAACAAGTGTCATGCCATAACACGCTATTTACATGTTAGATAAAACAACTAAATATAAACACACTTTTTTCACGAAATTTGTGTTCCTTGTTAAATACGCACAACTCGTAAAATGCATTAAAATCTACACAAAACACTTATCCATATTTTTCCACATTCCATCACAAAATTTACCACATTTAACAATATCCACAAACCGCGTCTCCGCTGAAGTTCGAAAAGCTTACGTTCACATACTGTTGCGGCGGATTCTATCAGCTGTATTTTTATTGCCGTGAAGCGGTGAGATTGGTCGATCTTGATACGTACTCGGGACCAGAAATAACCCTGCAACTCTCGGGCAAAATCAGTAATTAGCCCATCTAAGATTTCCGATGTTTATTTTATCGCAGTTTGCTACTTATGCCCAACGAATACAAATGTACACAATCTACATTCCTGCCTGGAAATAAGTGGAGTCTGATACAGCCTATCTCTCCGCCACGGCTAGTTGGTCCAAGAAAGCATTAAAGGCTGCGCTATTTTTATCGCATGAAAACATTTAGTTTCCGTAATAAAATGTTCTACGTGTTTTTTCTCTTAACATTAAAATGCTGCCTTTTTCCCCTACGCTCAATAAAAAAAAATGTTCGTATATGTTGTATAACTTGTAAATAGTTTCTCCCTTTAAATGAAAAAAGTTTGCTGTATAATATGTTGCCCTTTAAACTATGTACCTATTGATGCACTTTGTATAATTTTTCGGCGTAAGCTGTATTAAGCCAGCTTTTCACCTTACCTGACCTTTGTAAGTGTCCAATAAAATTCAAATAAAATTTCCCGCGGCTAGGTACGAATGAATACACTTCATTTATTCCATTGGCTGATTTGAGTATACCACCATAACATTGGAAACATATCCGCGTCTTTGTAACACTGTTTTACTGCATGAAACAATTTTATCTCTCATGAAAAGGCTTAATAGATAGAACAGTTTTACACTCAATTCTCGACATCAATACAGTTTGTGCGTGCACCTTTTATTTTCAGAGGATTGCCAGGGCAAAAGCGTTTATACTTAAAGGCTATGTTCTCATATTTAGTACTTACTTCCATATTCCTGTCAACATGTTAACATGTAAAAGTATAAAGAGCAGTGGAAGCGAGGCCTCACTTTAGTGCATTGCATTTCAACCCGCGAGGTATCGGGTCAATTCGCGACCAGTGTGTGAATGTCAGAGTTTATATACAGGTCATCACCGGAGTTCGCGGCCAGTAAAATAATCGTTATATAATAAAGACGCTATCCGTGAACTAGGTGACCTGGAATTTTCTTTAGACCAGAAATATGTTAAATAAAGATATTCAGCAATATAATTATGGTATGTCAATAATAGATTCTTAATGTGTTTTCAACAATACAATGATAAATATTATTTTTGATTAATTTTACAATAATGTATTAAGCATGAGCGCGATGATTCTCGATACTGTTAATAATCGAATCAAATAGCAGTGCCCGACAAACCATTAAAACAGGTTTGTTCAAAGAACGCGCCTATAAATACGGATACTTCGCGTGTGGCCGGTTGACTCATATGTTTTAATTTCACTTCCATTCTTCTTTTGGTTTTCTGTTTTGTATCTATAGGTATATGACCAGCAATATGTAATGATGTAAAATAAGCCGCGAAAGCTCCGCGTAACATCCCGTACTGCATGTGATGCAGCTAAGAACTGCACAGAAAAAGACATTCGCTATCCTTGATCTAATTCATTGAACTATCAACGCCGTATATCTTTTTTAAAGATATTTCTTGTTACTTATATTGTCATGTCATGCATGAACTGAGCTTAAAATAAATAAACTTGAAAAAGTACTAGTTTTAGTAAAAAGTTAATTTAAAAGTAAATATAAGTGAACGTTAACAGGAAGGTGTTATATTTTTATAACATTCTAAAATAAACACCTTAAATGATGATCTTCACCGAAAACCGGTAAAGTAATTAATTGCATGCATCAATTTGTATACCAAGTATATAAAGGGTACTTTCAGTGCTGGAACCGAATTTTGAAGGCCTTTGCAAACAGTTTGGATCCAGATGAAACGCCACAGAACGTGGCGTCTCATCAGGATCCAAACTGTTTGCTATTCTGATAGTATTCTTTGAAAAAAAATGAAGAAAATGCTAATTTTAGAAATTCAGTAGACGACATTTTAGCAGACGACAAATTTCCCAGCATTCAAAGGGTTAAATTACGACTGAGCAAGTTTAATCGATGACTAATCGGCGTAATCGCCTTTACTGATAATCGTTGTGAGTGTAAAAATCTTAAGGAATCTAATATATCTGGTTCATGACGGTAGCACTATACGTCTACAGCCAAAAAAATCGAATAAGCATGGCGAAATGTATAATAAATAGGGATATACATTGTATTGACACCGAGTAGCTTTTCAAATGTTTTATAAGTTGTATGGTTTAGCTTTGAAGTTTTTAATGTTTAGTGAAACCGAAAATACGCATTGTATAAAGCCAGGTAATGCGTCACGCCACATTGCATATTAAATTCGAATATAAATATTCCTAGCTCTGAACGCCATTTTGGCTGCATATTTAAAGGGACGTCCAAATTTTGGATTTACAAAAAAAATGAATATTTGACCCCTAGTTTAGTTAGTTGCTCTCCACTATCTGATAATTAAGTTACGCATCAAGACATGCAGTGTTTAATGTGCTCGCAATCACAGGCACAATTGACGTTTACATTCCCCAAAACGGTCTCGAAAACTAATAAAACTTCAACCGTTATTTTAGTTGACAATGCATGTTTTACTTATGGTGATACTGTGTGTATACTTAATTGCATACATTAAACAAAGAATTAACTGATATTCTTGAGCATAGCTGATATACTATTGAAAATATAGTTATAATGTTTTTTAAGTTCGTGCAACCAGTATGTACGTTTTGTATTTTTGTTTCAGAAAATAGTGCTTATGAATGAAAAGAACATTCTTACATGATACCAAATGATCTTCATAGACCAAGAACACAATTACCATAGTAAAACTGCCCATACACGAGACAAAAAGAAGTTCCAAACCTGCGCACATAGCATTTTTGTTTAGAAATTTCCCCTATATTTATCTGATTGCGATTGATTCAATAAATATATAACTATTTATCAGCAAACAAAAACGGTTTCTTTTTTTCGTTCGGATGCTTCGCTATTAAACAACGCAGGCGTACGCCAAAATGGTTAAATTTCAACATATCAGAGCGCCAAATTGTTGTTTATTGACTTTACAACAACAGCAAATCAAATAATATCATAATTAAAAACGACCAATTTATAGATTACATAAAAGATATTAAAGCAGGGAATGTTTGTCATACATCAATAAAAAGCATACACACTTATTTACTTTAAAGTCGAGGTAAACATGAAAATGCATTTGCTAATCGCATTATTTTCTGTTACTGGAAAATTTGAGACGTTTTCGTATCACACATGTATGGATGCCTCGTGCGCTGTCATGTGAATCCTGATTGACGTTGCGAGCTCGCGCGAAATCAGAAATAGATCATGGAGTACGCGAGAATGATTAGCAGTATCAACATGTGGAATACAGATGTGTATGGTGGCTCATTGCGCCGTATTGTTCTGGCGTGGTGCAGGTTTGAAAGTCACAAACACGACCACGTGCCAGAACAACAAATGTGTGTCGTGTTCTGAGAAAACTGGGCATAATGCATGTGCGTAAAGTGTCGTCCCAGATTAGCCTTTGAAGTCGCACAGGCTAATCCGGGGGACGACACTTTCCGCCAAAACTGGATTTTCGCTAAGAAGAGACATTATTAAAACGAAAATTCCATAAAAGCGGAAATTGTCGCCCCTGATTAGCCTTTGCGGACTGCACAGGCTAATCTAGGATGACAATTTACGCACAAGCATTATGCCCAGTTTTCTCACGACACATATTACTGTATGATAGACACAGCAGTATTATTACAATATTCTGTTTTCTCACTCTTAGATTATACAATGCTGATAAATAATTCTGTACAGTACAGAAAAAGTTAACTTTTACCCGGCCATGTTTACAATGAATCAATTCTATCACTCAGCAAATAAATGTCGCATTCATTGCGTTTGTTTGATAAAAGTTCAACTTGTGATGGACAAATCCATGTTAAAAACGAAAGTTGAATGAATTGTCAAAAGAAATATCGAACACATTATAATAACAATCGATTCGAACATGTTACAATTCCTCTTTTAGCAAAACTTCAATCCACAATAGATCCTGCACACATCCACCCGTTGTCAACAATCAACGCAGGATTTCTGTTACAGTATTTTCCCACTCCCTACCATATATTAAGGTTTAAATATAGATAAAAGGTTTAAATTGACTAAAATGATGTTGCGTTCTGAGAAAACTGGACAAAATGCATGTGCGTAAAGTGTCGTCCCAGATCAGCCTGTGCAGTCCGCACAGGCTAATCCGGGACGACACTTTAGACCTAAACTGGATTTTCGCTAAGAAGAGACATCATTTAAACGAACCCCGGACCTTTGCAAGCAAAAGCTGACGCACTACCATTATACAACGTCGACTTTTGAATTAGGGTAGTTATGTCCGTAACACAAGTTTTTTGCTAAATTATCGATGAAAAGCATTACAAACGCTTTTTTCGATTTCGATTGACGGTTATCAATAAACGAACATGTATTTTTTTTTTTACATTTTTCTTATCCAGGAGTGTTATTTTCCTTGCTTGAATATAGCATGGCATTTGTTGTCATTTTTGCTAAACTGTTAACACGTCCCTTAAGGTATTAACCTTAACATATTAACCTTAGAATAATGAAATTCGTATTCGTAAATTGTTGTCAAGTGACTGATAAACAACGATAAAGCGAAATAAATGTTGATGTTTTAAATTTACAATTATAATGCGAACTCTACAGAAAATGTGTTGGAGCGCCATATGATGTTATTTATGTACCATGCAAAATGTCATAAACAATGTGTTTATTGATTGGTCTTAATTACATGTACTTGAAAATTGAAATTTAGATTGCAAACCATTCAAAAACAGATATCGACACTTTATGACTACTTGTACTTTATTCCAATGGCGCACGTGTTTACTTTAAATCTTATTTCGTTTTAGTAACATCTATTTTCTGGCTTTCCATCTACAAGTTTTTTTCATCCTTCCTTATTGATTCATGTACGTTGTTTCCTGCGCTAAATGTCACGGACTGGGAGTGATTCCAGCAACATTCCACTGCTACGGTATTTCCCTCGCGCGCGCTCGTGTTTTCCTCGAGGTTGCTTCTCAGCGCACGTGCACGTGCTGCACGTGCAGACTCGAGGAGATGCGTCAGGTAACACGCGGCGTAACGCAGGTTCAAAAGGCCGGCTTCGATAATTTCAAAGACGTTTTCGCTTGTTAACGCACATGAATATGTATGTAAGTGTCTTACTAAATCATCCAGATAAATAGTAGACTTCGATAATTTCAAAGACGTTTTCGCTTGTTAACGCACATGGACATGTATGTAAGTGTCTTTCTAAATCATCCAGACAGATAGTACGAATTGGAATCTGAGAAACTTCTACACTATCCTTTCTGTGATTTTGCCATGTTTTCCGAGACACTTCTACGTTATCAATTCTGAAGAACTTACACAATACTAATTTTAATTCACTCAACTTAATGATCAACTACAGACAGACAGACCGACCGACCGACAGACAGACAGAATAATTTATTAACGTCTCACTTTTGTACATAAAACACAGTAAAGCAGTACAGAATCAGTATATATATGTACAAAACCACTCTTAAAGAGTTACGAGAGACGATGGTTTTAAAAGTGTTCAACGATTATATGCATCTTAAAAACATTCACATATGTTAGAAAAAATAAATAAATAAAATCAAACTGATCAAGTACCATTTTAACGTAAACAAAAATTGTGTGTGTGTGTGGGGGGGGGGGGGGCATTTAATGTTTTATATTTTGCAAATTCCATGGTTAATGTTTCGTAACACAGAAGATATATTATAATCGCATATGTGCATGTCGTACATATTTTGTCCCCTACCGGTTTCGGAGGGGACTTATGGTTTGCGCTCTGTCAGTCAGTCATTCAGTCAGTCAGTCTGTCACACTTTTCTGGATTATGCGATAACTTTAAAAGTTCTTCATATTTTTTCACGAAACTTGAAACATGGATATATGGCAATTTGAGATTATGCACGTCATTTCATTTTGTTCCTACGTCAAGAATTTTGGTTGATATGGCAACAAATAGACTATAAATATTGCTGAAAATGGTGAATTATGCGATAACTTAAAAAGTTCTTCATATTTTTTCATGAAACTTGAAACATGGATAGATGGCAATATGGACATTATGCACGTCATTTAATTTTGTTCCTACGTCAAGAATTGTGGTTGCTATGGCATCAAATAGACTAGAAATATTGCTGAACATGGTTGAGTTTCACCGGTAGGGGACCATATAGCTTGCCAATAGTCTTGTTAAAGCATAGGCCTGTCGGCTGTTTCCATCATAAAGACAAGATGGAAGCTCCAAGTTCGACTATCATTACGTCTTACGTTCATTTTCTGTCAGTGACTTTACAGAATGACCAGGATGATATGAGCCTCGCTCTGAGAAAACTGGGCTTAATGCATGTGCGTTAAGTGCAGTCCGCATAGGCTAATCAGGGACGACACTTCCCGCCTTCGCTGGATTTTTATTTAGAAGAGACCTTTTTTAAACGAAAAAATCAATACAAGCGGCAAGCGTCGTCCCTAATTAGCCTGTGCAGATGCAGAGTCTAAACTGAGACGACACTTAACGCACATGCATTACGCCCAGTTTTCCCAGAATGAGGCTCGCATATTTGAAGTATCCGTAAAATATCTGTAGTAGTGATCGAAGTATGTGTAAACTTAAACCTAAAAATGTCTAAGTAAAAAGGGTGCTTAGTTCGACTTTATACTGGTCAAAGTTATCAGTAACCTTATATATAATATGACCATAAGGGCATTTGAGAAATTCCCATTGAATATCCTTTACGCACGTACCTGCACACAAACCTTTGCCTTATTTTTTAAAGACAAAAAGGGCGCTTTTTCTGCAGTGTTTTGACCTTCGCCATTGATCAAATGTAATGAGCGCGAACACATGTGAGGAGTTTAAATGTAGTATGTTTTGTTGAACTTGAAATATAGATATGGAGTTGATGCACGCACACTTCAACCTGCATTTTCTACTTTCAAAGGACATCTATATCCCCCGTCGTATTCCTTTGACCTACGAGTGGTGACCTTCACATGGCATCACTGCCTTATGCCATTTGCAGATTGCCTGGATATGATACACTTTGAAGGGAAATTTACGGAAATTCCTTTACAGGCACAAGTGAAATTGAACGGACATGAAAATACTGACTCAAACTTGAAGTGTGGCCTTGACCTCAAGTTGATGTGAAAGGCCCATGCCTTCAGTACATCCTTCTAGTGACCTTAACATTTGAGACAAGTTTTATTAAAATCTTTAACTGGGTATCGGATACTTGAAGCGGAAAACAAAAACGTTCATACATTTGACCTTGACATGTGACATTGACCTTGAGCCAGCATGACTGACTAGTGGATTGAAACGTGTCAATGACCTAAACATATGAGCCATGTATTATGACAATCATTACAAGAGGTAATAGAGATATGGAACAGGCGCGGAATGGAGGTTCGAATATTTCACTTGCAAGTGTGTCCTTGACCTTGAACCGGTGAGACTGTGTCATAACTTTCGCGCATCGTCTTAATGGCCTTCACATTGCAACACAGTTCATGAAAATCATTCAAAGTTTATAGGAGTAATAAAGCAGACACGAATGTGGTCTGTGGAGATTTAAACATTCGACCATCAAGTATGACATTGCCATTGAGCTGGTGTGACTGACTCATGCCTTCAAAAATTCGTCTCAATGACCTCAGCATTGAGGCAATTTTTATGACAATCTTCAATCGGTATGGGACAAATGGAGTGGACATGGAAATCTTGCGGACAAACGGACATACCATAAGCCCCTCCCGCTTCTCTGCAAACAATCCGGAACTTGAAACAGCGAGACACACAATCAGAAAGTACATGGTCAAAAAATCTATCCCTATCTGAAAACGTACACCATAACCATTTCACCACGCTGGCCGTAACAAAAACCCGGCTAATGAAACAAAAATATGCAACAACTTAACACTAAGCACCTATTCACTTCCAAACAAGTACGTTTTTTGTCATGAAAATCGTTTTTAAGAATTATATGTGGATTTCAGTAATATTGGTTGACATTAAGTAAGCTTCAAATAATCAGTATTCCATGAAGTAAATAGTTTCGAGTATATGTGATCTCGAAGATCGGGTAAATCATGAGAGCGAACATACACAGAAAGTAAGCGTCTCTATGGTCATGGTGAGAATACTGCTGCCGCACCTTATTTACGAGTGCAGGATCCGTATTCACCAACCCATTCTCAGACAGAATAGACTTAGAACCAATACAAATACATCTAGCGTTTGAATATATACAGGCTACCAGTGGTCATTATGTCATTAAAAAAACATGTTTTACATGAAGAATGATGTACATAGAGGAGGTTTATTCCAAGCTTTACTAAAAATTAAAGCAATCAATGCATATTCCAATTTAAAGAATATTCTTTATTCTAAGACTTAAGTCTGAGAATGGGTTGTTGAATACGGACCCTGATCATCACTTACAATTCGAGGGGGAGGGGGTGTTGCACAGTTTATAAGGCTTTGGACTCGGTATGGCGGTATCTAATACATGGCCTACACGTTGGATTGCGCCCACGGATAAAGCCAATTCCTGAAAAAAAAAGGAAAGGAGCCATAATTAAATTTTCAAAATAATTATACCCTCACAATCACAATCTCGTGCACGACGGTCACATTACATTTGAGCAAGGAACGACAACTCTGCGTGAAGATTGTCACAATCAAAGTATCAGAGGGGTCATACTGGAGTAACTCTGTCGGTCGGTCCCTCCGTCCGCATAACATGGTACGAGTTCGCGCTGATGTTTTAGGTCAAACACTCAACAAGACAACTTTAATGTTTATATGTTGTGTTCGTTTGAAATAAAAATATAATCACATTTTTTTTTATATATACAAGGTTAAAGAATGAAAGCAGGAAATATAAATTATCACAGAATATAATTCCCCTAATTGTTTAACAAGATTTCTTCTAATTAAGGATAGACACGATCACAAGCAAATGCTATTAATTGTCCTTAAAACAGGTTGAAATAAAACCTGGTTTACCTATAAACATATTAAGAGGATTTAATCATTAGAGATATGATCAACACATGTGGGATTATTCGCTGCCGATTGAATAACATCTGCTCATTTTTAACTTGTGCCTTTCTACTAATTGTCGAATAATTTTACTAAATTCCAGAATACATTCATGCGTGTAATTCCGTTTCACCAAAGTAAACAATAGAAATTAAAAACTGCATACCATATTTCATAGAGTTTACATTTTTCAGTATACGTCAATGCTAGCTTATTATATATGTAGCTATTAACCAAACATAGCCTATTAATACATTAAAAGTTACACAGCACATGCACATGTACATGTATTTCACGAATTGTGACTACCATCTGTGATTATTTACTATTTACTGTTTGTGTTTGAATGCATTATTAATAGACTATTTATAATTTGTGAAGCATCTATTTGTCTTCTATAGGAACATTCAAAACACCTGTCGGTGTCTAATTTATGGCAACAATCTGAATTGCAGGTCTATAGTTCCTGAAAACACTCCTCCCCTGTGATCCGATACCGCCTATTCTTATAGTTTGGTAAATCTAAAACTCTGATTCTGTGCACTTCGTCATAGAGATTCTGAACCGCCTTCGGTATTGGCTGAAAGTTGCCCATGTCGGCAAGCATGTCGTTATAAGCCCACTGGCGGGGACCCATGGTGTGCGCATACCGGGGAGGTAGACCCTCCGCCAGCCGCTGCCGGAAGTCCCGCTCTATGTCCGCCTCCATGTCGGCAGCGGAAGGCAGCGGGCAGGTGCCGTCCAGGGTGGCCAACACGAAGCGCACCTGGTTGTCGAACTGAGGGAAGGGGCAGATAATCTTGCAGATGCCGATGAAGGCGAGTGTCGGGTGGCGGCTATGGATGATGTGTTTGTAAAGGGGCGTCACCCGCTCCGTCTCTATGGTGACTGCGCACTCCGCCGACAGGAAGGGGAAACTATATCTATAACCCGTACACAGCATAATCACGTCGACTGGTTTTTCGTCACCATTGTTAAATATCACCGTAGTGTGTGTAAGTTGTTTAATTCCGGTCTGCTGGGTCACGTTTTCAGGCAGAACTGTTTGTAACGGCGGCTTGTTGTGACTCAAGATAACCTGAAACAATCATAATTTAAGGATATTTACAAATTATCATTTAGCTGATAAGTTGAAAACAGGCCCCAGAACATAAAAAAACGTCGATGAACGTCGACGAAATGTAGAAGTGAATGTCTCGATGATACGGGTCGCGCTCGAAGAAAAAGGGGTTTAATGCATGTGCGTTAAGTATCCGCACAGGCTAATCAGGGACGACACTTTCCGCATAAAAAGGATTTCTGCTAAGCGGAGACTTTCTTTAAACGAAAAATATCATAAAAGCGGAAAGTGTCGTCCCTGATTAGCCTGCGGACTGCACATGCTAATATGGGACGGCGAGGCTCAATTTGAAACGTGGCCCTGATAAGTGGGTTTGTTACAAACATGTACATGTTATTATGTTAACGATTAAATGCAATATGCTTATTGTTTTTTTTTTAACATATTGACTAAAACTAGACACAAGACAATTTTCGAACCGTTCTATACTTTATTCTATATAAATATTGTTTCAACGTATGCGACTTTCGCTATTTTGGTGAAGAATGTGTCCCGACATGAGCGACTTCTTCACACCTGTTGAGCGCATGTGGCGATTTCCAGACTGATGTCCTGACCGGAAGGAGCGGCACCAAGGCAGACAACTCTTTTGCCGCTGAACGCCTCCGGGCTGCGGTATTCGTGGCTGTGAATTATCTGCCCGTGGAACTTATCCTGTCCCTCGATATGGGGTATTAAAGGCACTTCATAGTGACTGAAACGAGACACGTGACATGTAAGTCACTGTTGGCACCGCGAATGATCGCGTTTACGTGGTGAGTTTCGCGTATCAAAAAACTAAGGAAGGAGCAGATTAAGTTGGAAATTTAAAAAACAACAGTCATGCTGTCCCTACGTCATATTGGATGATGCTATTAAACCATTTTTGACGCACTTTTCGTTTAGAAATCAATAATTTGTGCAAGCATTTACAGTGCAACCTAAAGAAAATTTCCCTTGACGATATCACCGCCATTTGCATAAGCACGACCATAAGGATATTCGGGCGACAACATCTCGATGAGGGTGAAGTCGGGCGACAATAAGGCGGTTTGGGTGATGTCGCAGCGATGAGATTCCGTTGTAATGGCGATAAGATTGACGTGGAATGGCGGTGATTCGCGCGGTAGACATCTCGATGATAACAAGAGAATTTTATATAATGCAGAAATTTTAAGGGCATGTACAAGTATTAAAATATTTTTATTGCATGTACACGGAATCACATTTGAGAGAATGACCGAAAATCATTGCGTTAACATTGATCACCGTTGTCAAAACGCATATGCCGTATATTTTGATTTTTAACGTTATGGGACGAATGTATAAAATGAATACGTACATAATTCTCTTTTTTTTCGTTATGTATAACTTATTGCCTAAGCATGCTTTTTGTAATAGTGATAACACAGGACTTCACAGGCTAATCTGGGACGACACTTAACGCACATGCATTAAACCCCCTTTTCACAGAGCGATAATCATATGTTGAATGTGGACAAGCCATAATGGTTCTTACCCATTGCACACCATAACAGCATCGAACATCTCGGAGTGTTGGTTACCATTTGTCCTATAGGTTACATTCCACTCGGTCTTTGAATCACTCCGCAATGGCGTTACTTGCTGTACTTTGGTATTAAACTACAAATATAATTAAAATCAAACTATTAACACGTA
The DNA here is from genome assembly GCA_007657795.1 of Dreissena rostriformis. Taxonomy (NCBI): domain Eukaryota; kingdom Metazoa; phylum Mollusca; class Bivalvia; order Myida; family Dreissenidae; genus Dreissena; species Dreissena rostriformis. The sequence goes on along the minus strand of VMBQ01002098.1, from coordinate 102,835 downwards.
GTTCATACCTGTGGTCGCCTAACATGTCAACGTTATTTTTAAACAAGGAACAATAAGAATCGACCAATCGTGTGTATTTCTAGTCAATATTGTCACACATATCTATTAACACTCATTATTTTCATCCATTTCTATTAACAATAACTATTTTGTATCTTATTTCTTTTCACAACCTTTAGTTTTACCCATTTTCAAATTACAATCATTACTTTCATCAATTTCTATTTAAAGTAATTATTGCGACTATTTCTTTTTACAATCATTATTTTCACTTATTCCTATTCAAAATATCTATTTTCGCCCATTTCTTTTTACAACCATTATTTTCACAAATTATTTTAACAATCAATAATTTGAAAGGCCATCATTTACAATCCCACAATTTCTAATACATGATGGAGGCCTAAAACAAGGTCGCTGTGGTGTCTTCAAGGGTGGGATATAGGTGCGTATTAAACAGCAAGACCGGAAGTAGCTTTCCACTTTCACAGAGAACGGTTCTCCACTTACCATCATGAATGCCAACACTTACCGGGATTAATTCTAACATGCAGAAGTTTCTCCACTTAGCAACAGAAGTTACACCACCAACCAGCGCCAGTTTCTCCACTAACTCGCAAATGTTTCTCCACTTACAAACAGAAGTTTCCCCACTTACCAACAGAAGTCTCTCCACTTACCAACAAGAGCCTCTCCAGACCGTAGTGACCGCAGTAGCTCTCCAGGTAGCTCTGTACGTCTGTGTGGTGCATGAACGAGGGCAGCTCTTCCGGAAAGGGAAACCCTGGGAACGCCATCACCTCCTTAGGAAGATTGGTTCTGAGGCGAAAACCATTACAGTTATGAATTAGAAGTTACTTCGCATATTGTATAAGAACGTTAAAATTTTGTCAAAATAAACCATGCATTTAATTATCTTCGTAAACATTGCACACCTGCGATTCTTTTGTATGGATTTAAGAACGAACGTACATGTTCATACTGATAAAAAAAATACTTGCATTATAACACCCCTCGAAACTTTAGATTTTGAGTTTCAAAAAATCAATTTTACCAACCAAAAAGTTTTTTTTAAATGGTCTACTGGGGTCTTACCTGAGGTTCTTGTACATGCTGGACTGTACAGGGGTGCCATCTGGGTATGTTCCCACCTGGTCCGTGTAGCGCCACGTGCCGCCCAAACCACCCAGCTGTTCCATCCCCACGGGCTCGAACCGGTCCGGCCGGGCGGAGAGATGCCTCAGTGCACACAGACCCGCTGCACCGCCGCCTATCACTGCCACGCGCAGCCGCATCGCTTTGATAGAACAACAAAAACAACACGATACACAAGTAACCTAGGGGCAGAGATTTGACTGGTTCCGAGCATAGCTGTTGTCAACATCTGTGCAGAGTTTTGACTGGCTTCGAGCATATCTGTTGTCAACATATGCGCCGAGTTTTGACTGGTTTCGAGCATAGCTGTTGTTAACATCTACGCAGAGTTTTGACTGGTTTCGAGCATAGCTGTTGTCAACATCTGCGCAGAGTTTTGACTGGTTTCGAGCATAGCTGTTGTCAACATCTGCGCAGAGTTTTGACTGGTTTTGAGCATAGCTGTTGTCAACATCTACGCAGAGTTTTGACTGTTTTCGAGCACATCTGCGCAGAGTTTTGACTGGTTTTGAGCATAGCTGTTGTCAACATCTGCGCAGAGTTTTGACTGGTTTCGAGAATAGCTCTTATCGAATCCCCTTTGCCAATGAGACCACATGATGATTCGTGCTTTAAATAGTATTCGTATAATCAGTTCCTATATGTTTGTATATGTCCCTGGTATAATGTATGGTTATAATAGATAACAATTGTATGATTGTGTTGTATCATAATTCAAAGATAACTGATAAAGGGATAGTTATTATGGGTATTAAAGGTATTGAACCTGAATAATGTTCTTATTTAATGTCATCTTATAAGCCCTCTTGACTTTGACCTTTGACCTCAAAGTCGATAGGCGTCTTATTCCTTCTCTAGTAACCGGACTTCCAATGTCCGGGATTCGAATCCAGATGTAGTCTTAGGTTTCTGTACTTGACATTGAAAGTATGAAAAAAATTAAAAAAGTATTAGGATTGTGTAGAGCAGTTGAAAAACGGAAATTAAATCCAAAACAGTATATGCAAAATGTTTTGTTTTATTGTTCTGATGTAGCATTTATAGTTTTAACAGCAAATGCAATTGATACCTTATTCAAAAGAAAAGTAGTTAAGAGCATCCTATTTTATTAACCTATATACCACGTTATCATTTTATTTATTATTGACAGGCAATTTCTAATTTGTGTTTCAATTTCTTAAATTAATCTTTAATACATACCCCATGTTTTTACTGTCAATGTGTGCAATGGCATATTTATCGAGACATTCTTACGAAAACATGTTGTATTTAGTTCTTTTTTAAATTGTATGTTTTGTATATAATTGAAACGCATGCTGCTATTGCATATGTATGTTTATGACGAGGAGATGTATATATGCTTAAGTCGAAATAAATTATTCTGATTCTGATTGCATGGATTGACCACTTAATTGACAATTAACGTGTCCCTTGAAGTGACGTAATTATCGACCTTAGGTGTTCGAAGACGCTGCTAAATGAGGTGCGAGAGTTATACGTAGCGATATTGAGATGTCTGTCAACATCAATGAAAATGTATATGGCATAACCGATATGTTGCCATATCTGGTATTAAATTGAATTGTTTTTCAAATTGTGATGAAAATCATTTAGTACAGTAACAATTAGTGGCATGTAACCGAGGTCATAATTCAGCACGTCATATTATAACCGTTTTGTTTTGGCGATATGTTTAACACAATTCAGTTTATTTCTCGTGCTGTATACTAGTATACATGTTTACATCAAACAAATTAATGTCTACTCACCCCGTTTCAATTTTATACCGAAGAAAGTAAATTTAAATACATCTTCAATTCGTATCTGACGTTCTTAATAAATTACTACATTCTTAACTTGTCAGAAAGATTTACAGACGTTTCGCGCCCAAGTTTTTTCGCACCCTAGTTATTTCGCCCCAAGACGTTTCCGCCCTGGTCGTTTCGCACCTGGTCGTTTCGCCTCCATATTAGCGGAACACTAGTTGTTGAGTAGTTTAATTGGTGACCATTATATCATTTTAATAAGAGGATATTTATCACGTCAATGATTAAACTTATAATCTAGAGTAGTAACAAAAACTAAAAAGACATAATTTTTCTGACCTATTTATTTATTTATTTGACATACAATAACAGTGTAAAACAACGTGATGAACACATACGATATTTCAGTAGTTAAGTTACATAAAACGACAATGAAAGCATTCTTTATTTATATATTTTATGAAGTACATAAGCATAACAGCGTATAAGCAACAGGAAGAAAAGTCCGTAGAGTCTATTTGTTTATTTATTTGGCATAAAATAACGTAGAATAACAGTGTAAAACAACGCGATGAACACATACGATATTTTAGTAGTTTTCCGCAAGCACGCAGGTAGGTGAGTTCGCCAGCGTACAATTACTCCATGTCTGGCGGTCCGTATAGTTTTCCGCAAGCACGCAGGTAGTGAGTGGTCGTGAGGTCACCCGCAGAGTATTTGTCAAACAAATCCTTGATCTTTTGGGAGAGGTGTCTGTACTGACGGCCTCTATTTGTGCCGTCATTGCTGCCGGATGCTATCAGGGTTGCGTGCCGCTGTGCATGCTGGCACTCACTGAGCAGCACAGGAACTAATCTGTAGAATGACAGACCGCGGTGACCAGCTCGTGAGTTCAGACGATGGTGATATCCTGAAGTATATATAATGAACTATTAAAAATTCGCAAAAACACAGGCAAATATCTATGAAAATGTATAATGTATGTTATTTTTTTATTCACTCTATTTATAAATTACGTAGAATATTAATATTTGGCGAAAAAAAAATAGACAGTTGAAGTAATATTAAATAGAAGCATTCGTACACGATTATTACATTAAAAACAGAATGAAAAAAAAAAAGAAATCTTACCTTCAACGTCGTTATTAGTTCGGATCTGGTAACCGAACACGGACCAACTGTCAACATCGAAGATAGGGTGATTAAGCCACTTGCGAGAGATGTAATCCATCAGTCTGTTCCTTTTTTTTCGCGATCTGGATGTGACATTTCGTGCTCTGCAAACTTCAGAAACGTTGGGCGAATGTGTTGTGCTGGTAAGAATGGCAGGCACAACAGCTGGCGAATGAGGTTGAAGGCCGAGGACCGCTGCATATACGCAGGCTTCAACCCGAGGTCCATCACCCGAGCCCAAACAGCCGTGGTCCAGTGAAACACACAGCCTTTCAATCTGGCACACTTTTCACTAATATAAATCAATACGAAAAAATACATACAAAACTACTGCCATGTTATTTAATTTTTTATTGAATATGTTTGTATAAGTAAATAATTCTACAATTTCCTCGTCTTACAATTTAAGATATAATATTGATTAAGTACTGATGAATTTCTGTCTTTTTGTCAACTACATACAAAACTACTTAGACTATAGCCATGTTATTTAATTAATTACATAAAATATATCCATGGATTATATAATAACTTTTTTTATAATAAGTAAATGTATATCGTTTTATTAGTAAATCAAGTACATAGAAACACAAGTTGATTCATCATATCATTATTAATAATTAATTAACAATAATAACACAAGAAACAAAAACGACGTTTTATAAAATCATTTTTACTGTGTAGCGAATACACGACGATCTTTATCTGATAGTTAAAATAACATTACACAACAACATCGGATTAGCGGCAATGTTCTAACAGATAAGCTGCCCGCATTGAATGGCATGTTTATGACACCTGTTCAGACTGTTAATCAAATATCCATTTAGGGAACACTTTAAAAGAAAACTGATTTGTTTATTTATTGACAATCGAAGGCGTGTGTCAGTAATTGATTGTTGTCCAAGCACCACTTTGTGCGTAAGCTGTCAAGTTAATAAATGGAACTTATCGCAGTTAATATGTTAAATTATGTCTTACTACTTTAACAATTATAATATGTCATCACTTTCTTATTATTATTTCCATGCTTTACAAAGTCATTTTTAATTGAATTTAATAAATAGTTTAATACTAATAGAATATCACGCATACAAGAAACCAAATGCTTTATTTCCATACATATTTGTATTAAATATGAAATTGCACTACATGAATATTTTTTTGAATATAATAGAACAGAACACATAGTTTATTCAAGTATACATAGCACACAATAATAAATTACAGCAAAGCACATTTATAAACTGAACGAGTCGTAATTATTTACATTACAATATATAGCAACACTGTTGTTTTTTTTTTAATACGGATCTCCAAATGTTTTCACATTTCGTTCGTTTTCTACAAATGGTAAGCGCTATAGCTCCATAACTAACACCTGTTTTATCACAAATACATAATGAGGGAATGAAATACATTGTTAATTTAAGACTCCTGCTATTTAAATTTATATATATATATTTGAAATAAGCACTTAATTATAGACTAGTTCCCTTTTGTCTATATATATATATATATATATGACCCGCTTATAAAAGATACTCATATCAAACTTATTGGATTGTGATTATCAAGTCAATTAAAAAAATATCTTCGATTTTGTATCATGAATCACATTGGACCGCGTGTTTCCGAGGACGTACTTCAGTGCTGCATCTTATGCATGGAAAATCCATGTTGCACACTACTCCCGTTCACAACTATTAAACTATCAAAGTTTCAAACACTATAATGTTACACCATAATGTTACACCAGATAAGAAAAAATGTTGAATGTTATTAAAAAAATCGCTGTTCAAAAATCCTGTGTTTATAGGTCTAACACTAGATCTATGCACTGGTCTGACTTGTTTGACTGCATTCATTTTACATTAATATATATATATATATACTTATTGTGGCTAATTGCTTTTATCACCTACCCTTTGTCGGATTAATGCGTGATATACTTACATTATTGATTCAGGATACTTTCTTTGATGATTATATAATGGTCACCAATTAAACTACTCAACACCTAATATGGGGGCGAAACGACCAGGTGCGAAACGACCTGGGCGGAAACGTCTTGGGGGCGAAACATCCGAGGACCGTCAGAAACGCAAAGACAACGCAACAAAACTATTTTTAGCCATGAACTTGTCTTGGTGACTCCCCATACTAGGAAATAGGAATCATTTGATGTCCGTCCTAAATCTTCGCGCGCAAAATGCAAAACAAACAACAACACTCAAATACAACAGGTAGGTCACTTTTACCTAAATATATTTTATTTTCGCCACGAATCATACTGTAGGTCTGTCATCACAATGCTAGTTGCAATAGAACTAATCAAAATGATATTAACAAAGTCAATTTCAAAACATAATTTCATAGCGGAAATTTTTCTATTTAACCGATACAATGAAAACGGTCCAACTTTGACGGATGTCATTATCTTTCCATCGTTAACTTCCTTTGACTGATCGAGTCGACATGGCTCTGCTTTCAAGAACCAATTCTAAGACTTGGTATGAATTCTATTTTTCGAATTGTAATGTTCTAAAAATGCACGTATAGCAGGGATTAGTATAAAGATTTTTTCTAGCTCGGTTATAAATGATTGTATAGTCTTACTTGGCATTTGCACATCTGAACACCTAACTTTTTATGTAGAACACTTTATTAAGGATGTACGCAACATATGAAGCCTGTATAAATTCAAACTCTGAACTATTTTTTGGGGTCCAATACTAGTATATTCTTCGCAATTCTAAATGGGTTTTATCGGATGATTTGATTTATATTAAAACTATTTTTGCACTTACATTGTTTTTGTAACACGTGTAAAATGTGTTGAAAGGCCTCTAGTTCACCACATTCGTCTAATGATACATGCATGACCTAGTACACTGACCTATTTACAAACACCATGCACCGAAATACTAGTTTTCCGACAAAAACGTTTAATGAAATATGGAAATTACCACTGGATGGAAATGAGCCTAGCAGTCCGCAAAGGCTAATCTGGGATGACACTTTACAAACATGCATTAAAACTCCCTTTTCACAGAGTGAGACTCAAATAAATAAAACTGCTAATTACTGAAAACATTCGGTTCCAGTCACAGAGATACTACAAGGTGCCAGTTGTCGAAAAGCAACAATCAACTTCTGGAATGTTTATTATGCCAGCGTTTTTTTAATATGTGATATGGTCTTCATACCTTACATTTATAAGCTGCACTTTATTTCAGCAATCAACATTAACAAAAGTTAAATCATCAACAGAACGACCAAATATAGAGGTAATGGTTAACAATAATAAAATGCATACTGCAATTGCTAATCCGGGACGAAACTGTACGCACATGTATTAAGCTCCGTTTTCCCGGATCGAGGCTAATATATAATCCAATAATCTTTTCTCTCACTTGTCAATCATTTACTGGACTGTTCCTCCGCATCTGTGTATTTATAGATCACCGCTGATTAGGGTCGCTGCACTGTGAGTGCCAGTACACACGGATATAATAATATAATACATAGGATAAGATGGTGGGTTCAAACTTAGAAGGCTTATACTGGGCCTAGGCTATATGAGCAGATATTCAATTACCACTATGTGATCTCACATCAAAAGTCCTGCCTTAACATCCACTACATGTAAAGAGTGCGAGGTTGGAAGACTCTATGTAGAATAGTCAGAGAATAGGCATACAGACACATATATATAAAATGATATAATATTTTGGCATAGAAGTACATTGGTACATTATGTAGCTATTTCTTCTCGTGCAGTGTTAAATAAGAAGGTTTGTGATGTTAAATAATAAGACATGGTCAAAAAACATATATCAATTATAATAAATTAACAAATAAATATACAATGAAACAACATAATTAAAAACATGTACAATCTCAACTATATGATACAGGATTCTTAACAGAACAGCCTAATTTTAATCATAAAAATATAACAAGGAATGACAGGAAACGAGTACATTAAAATAGGTCTACATATTACCAGTAGGTGACAGTGATTTTTGGCAATATATGAAAACATAAATTCTCTGTACAACCACTCAGTTGGCATCACAAACATGGGATAAAATGTCTCAACATTATGTTAAAGGGACCTTTTCACAGATTTTGGCATGTATGGAAGTTTGTCATTGAAAGCTTTACATTTTATTAATTTAAACATTGGAACTAAATAGCTCCAGTAAAAAAACAAGGATAAAATTAAAGAAAGAAAAAAAAGTAATCCTCAACTGGGCTCAAACCACTGACCTTTGGAGTAAAAGTCTAGCACTTAAACCACTCTGCCACCGGTACTCATACAGTGTGTGTTGTATTTTATACATTTTATAAGCAATCCTCGTAATGTCACTAAATATAACGATAACATAAAAAATCTCCAAAGTATTCAATCGTTGCACGTTTTTAAAGCTTTATAATTTTCAAGTTTTTAAATCGTCAAAATATGCATATCATGGATATTTTAGAGCATGATAAATGTTCAGTATTACAGTTTCCTCTCAAATATCATAACTACAGCAAAAATTTGCAAATCTGAAACAATGTTTTTTAATTTTGTCAATTTACCAAAACATGAAAAGGTCCCTTTAACTTTGGCACACAGCATTAGCACAAGCAGAGAACAGAGTTGTTTGAAAAGTTTTTTGCATAATGAATGTTTTGAAGTGTAATAAGTACAAGGTAAAGTTTTACTAGAGTTCTCGCCTGGAATATAAAGGGAACCAAAATCTAAATAAAAATGCCAATTAGCATGATGAACTGCTGAGCAATGTCAGGTTGAGTGAAGACACCAAGTACATCACTCAGAGTTCCATACTCTAGGCTGGCCCGGTTCAGTATGAGAAGTTGAGGGTCTTATCAAGAACTGGCATGTACACTCACGAGATTATTAAAGCCGCGTTCTGAGACAACTGGTCTAAATGCATGTGCGTAAAGAGTTGTCTCAGATAAGCCTGTGCAGTCTGCACAGGCTAATCAGGGACGACACTTTCCGCCTACACTGGATTTTCATTAAGAAGAGACATCCTTTAAACAAAAAATTCCCCAAAAGCAGAGTTTCTTCCCTGATTAGCCTGTGCAGGCTAATCTGGGAAGACATTTTACACCCATCCATTAAACCCCATTTTAAAACAGCAAGGCTCCTATTATCTTAGAACCAAACCAATCATTATCAATGTCTCCAACTCTAATGTGTCTGAACTCTCTTCAACAACACATTAGACCACACTAACGCACATAGCACACGCATTCTACCCATCGTCCCCTGTTCAAGTCAACTTTGCGTACACGGGAGGTGAGAACTTCTTGCGTAGGAACTTTGCGATGTACAGCGGGATGCAGCTGACTGCGGTGATCACCAGGAACTTCCAGAAGAAGCTCCACGTGCCCAGGAATGTCGGGTCTGAAAGGGAACCAGACAAGGATCAACGAATGTCGGGTCTGAAAGGGAACCAAACAGGGGTACGAGCCGTCCGTATGTGTCCAGTGATTTTTTTTGCCCAAAATAACAGCCTCTTACAGGCTGTTTCCCAATTTCAAAAAGTAAATAAAACGGCTGTTTCCCAATGGCAAAAAGTCGCATTTTTTTCTCTCAAAAACCTGACTAAAATTTCCCCAAATAAATGCCAAACTTTTCTAATAAACTTAATAATTGGTTTATTGAGTTCATTATACAGCAATTTAATTCCCTAGCACTTAATAATATAAATTTAAGAAAGCAGTTAAACATGCACTTATAAACAATTGGTATACTGTGATTTATAATCATATAAATAATGTTTAATTTTCCCCAATTTCATGGTTTATCGCGTGTATTCCCCCCCCCCCAAAAAAAACAGACTGTAAAATATAAAGCGGGAAAAAATTCACTGGGGTCACCTACAGGCAACACTGAGCTGTCATGATGCAGAATTAAGAATCAGCTATAGTGAACAATGTTTAAATAACTGCTGCAAACTTTGTCTTAAGGCGAAAAAAATGTTTGTTTATATGAACATCTCAAAAAAAGGTAAGTACGTTAGTTTAACTTTTTATTGTTAATATTTTATGATAAACAAGTTATTTTCACTTTATATTAAGGGTTTTTAATGATAGAAATATGGTAAGCTAGGGAAACAAACTTGAGGCTGTCATGAAACAGAATCAAGCATTTATGAACAATTTTCACAAGGCATATGTGTACTTTCAAACAGTTTGTCTTAATGCTGTAAAACACAACTTGAAGAGAATAGCAAGCAAAACAGGAGTCCCCTAAAACCCCTAATCAATTTAAGATTATACATTCAGTATGTTAAGCTCTTTGTCGGTACACGTGTACTCTTTCATAAAAAACAATTAATTCAGTGTGCTTTTGTCACAACGTAATAGGTATTAAGAGTTGTTAAAGGTCTTTTTCTCGTTTATTATACATAAACGTCTGAGGAAAAATACTGTACATTAATCTAACATTGATTTTGAACTTTTCGAGTATTGCAGTATTTACTATTATTCTATTTAAGTTACCGTTATCTGATATTTGACACTTGAAGAAGTAAAAGGCCATGCATATTTAATCCATTACTCCATAAATGTTTATAACAAGCTTAATTTTAATATCACATATACTTCTCATTTCCATATTTGCTGACAGATGGACAGACACACTTTAGGAGGTATGATTGACAGGCAATAAAAAAACCTAACAACCAAATCTGTATACCAAGTTTCATGATCATATCCTACATATTTTGACTTGCTACAATATTAAGATAATTTTTTTTTTCTGTGTTTAATATCATTGAAGTACCAAAGTAATTTCGTAGAACGACTAAAGATGCGATGTAGACTGCGAGACTGCCGATTTCCGCGACGACCATGAGCCAGTGCCAGGTGCGGATCGTCAAGGCGACCATGATGAGCTCGGTGAGGACGAGAGAGGTGAAGGTGATGGCCACCACGTGGATGAAGTCGTCCTCAAACAGCAGGAACGCTCCGTACATGATGATCCCACCTGAGGCAAAACAACAGTGAGATTACAAGACCTGACGGCATGACTGCACGACACGGTAAATAATATTCATAATAGGATTATAAGAGACTTTCGATGCATGATTTGAGCCTCGTTCTTGGAGATCTGGGCTTAATGCATGTGCGTAAAGTGTCTTTCCTGATTTGTGCAGTCCACACATGCTGATCATGGACGGCACTTTCTGTCTAAACTGGATTTTCGTTCAGAAGAGACTTCCTTTAAACAAAAAAGACCATAAAAGCATATGAGGTGTCGTCCCATCACAGGCTAATCTGGGACGACACTTAACGCACATGCATTAAGTCTATTTTGTATTTTTCCCAGAACGAGGCTCAAAGGATTAGTAGACACTTGCACCGCTATATTTTTTCGCAGGAGATGAAATAGCGTTTACATAAATTGCAGATTTTTTTTTTTTCATTGAATTTCAATACTTTATCTATTGCATTATAAGAAGCTGTTAACAAATAATAAGAACAGTATGACCTTAGTAGCACTGTGTGGTATATGTTTAAACATGTGCTAAACATAAATGTTGAATTAGTAATTAAGCAATACAAAAATAGAAAAATACTACTTATATGTATGTTTAATTTGTTCATAGTAATTAATCCAACAAGAATATTTAAACGATTGTTCATGGCATGAGTAGTAACATTATGACATGTTGCTCACAATACTTTAAAATAAGAAAGATGCGATAGTACCAACAATTACTAATAAACCCTGACTTTTCATTGTTTTCAAGGTCAACAGTATATAACAAGAAACCGTCGGAGACGGGTGATGCTCCCCAAAGTTTTTTTTGTCACAATATTGCACTATATATTCAGATAAAAGGAAACGTCTTGAGGGGCATAACTTTGGACAAAATAATACGATGGATGGTTTAGCAACTAAAAAGAACAGCAGATTTTATATTTTGTTTTCATGGACGTATAAAAAAAACAAGAGGACCATGATGGTCCTGGAGTCGCTCACCTATTTCACACGGCACCCGGTAACAATGTGTCATAACTCCTTCATAAATTGTCCAATCGAAATGAAAATTGAGTAGACACAAGTAGGGCACCGATAGGTCATCCTGTAATAATTGTGTGAAAATCCTCTAAGTAGTTTCCGAGGAGTTGTGATAACAAGATTTTCTCCCTATATCTTCTATATAGTTAAAAGTAACAAAGGGCCATAACTCCTTCTAAAATTGTCAGATCAAAATGACAATCAGGGGGACACATCTAGGGTACCCATAGATCATCCTATTTGTGAAAGGAAATATCGATGATACAGCGATATATAGATTTATGGGTGTTTGGTGCTATGACTCGCTTAAAATAAGTTATAACAAGAAGATTTTTTAAGGTTTTTACCATATATGGTCATGGCGGCCATCTTGGTCATGTGATCCAATTTTTTTTAACAGTATTTTTGTCCCATGACCTAGGGATGCTCCACATGAAATTTGGTTGAAATTGGCTCAATGGTTTAGTAGTAGAAGATGTTTACAAATTGTGAACGGACGGACAGACAGACGGACGGACGGATGGACGGACGCCGGACGGTGAGTGATCACAATAGC
>VMBQ01002098.1:62876-86282 GCA_007657795.1 Dreissena rostriformis | reverse complement strand
GTCCAATGATGGTGAACAAATGTGCCAAATGATTTTAAAATCTCACAATGAACGACATAGTTATGGCCCGGACAAGCTCATTTATGGCAATTTTTTCCTTTGAACTCAAAGTGTGAACTTGACCTTGGAGATATGGACGTACTTCTTTCGCGCGACATACCGTCCAATGATGGACAACAAAAGTGCCAAATGATTTTAAAATCTCACAATGAACGACATAGTTATGGCCTGGACAAGCTCATTTATGGCCATTTTTGACCTTTGAAATCAAAGTGTGACCTTGACCTTGGAGATATGGACGTAATTCTTTTGCGGGACACACCATCTAATGATGGTGAACAAATGTGCCAAATGATTTTAAAATCTCACAATGGAAGACATAGTTATGGCCCGGACAAGCATTTGACCTGTGAACTTTAAGTGTGACCTTGACCTTGGAGATATCAACGTAATTCTTTCGCGCGACACACCGTCCAATGATGGTGAACAAATGTGGCAAATGATTTTAAAATCTAACTATTAATGACATAGTTATAGTCCGGACAAACTTTCGGTGTAAAACGCACTAAGTGACCCGTGTCCTAGTTTTTGACCCGGCATGACCCATCTTCAAACTTCACCTATACATCATATAGATACAACTTGTGACCAAGTTTGGTGAAGATGGGATGAAATTTCGACAGACAGACAGACCGACAAAGTGACTCCTATATAGCCCCCATTACCAATGGTAATGGGGGTATAATAACCAATGGTTATTATTATTTTGTATAAACTTTGACCAATACAGGGTGGATACTGCTGTAGACATATGGCCAGCCTATTACAGGCTGTTTCCCCATTGCAAATAGTAACATTTTTCTTGAAAAAATATACCCAAACAAAAAAGCCAAACTTTTCCAATAAACTCAATAATTGGTTTATTGAGTTTATTATACAGCAATTTAATTCCCTAGCACTTTATAATCTAAATTTAAGAAAGCAGTTAAACATTATACTGTTTTTCATAATCACATTACAAATGTTTAATTTTCCCCAATTTCATGGTCTATCAAGTTTTTTCTCCAATCAAAAAGGCACAGGCTGTAAAATATTAAGCAAACAAAATCACTGATGGGTTACCTTGGTGAGATCTTTGTACAGCTCTGGGTACATGAGAGCCGTCTCTGGACTGACATCCTTGTCCAGCACGAGTGAGAACACAGGCCACGTAGTATATACAGTGGAGTACCTGTGAGACAGTAATCATTCATACACTGTTACAAACATACAAAATATATTACAATACAGCTGCAGCAAGAAAAGGATAAACCAGAATATAAAACAAACTTGTCATTCGAATGTTTTATGTTTTGGGAAAACTGGGTTTATTGCATGCGCGTCAAGTGTCGTCCCAGAATTAACTTCTGAAGTCCACACAGGCAAATCTGGGACGACACTTATTTTTTTCGCTTAGTCTTTTTCTATAAAAAACCCCCCCGGTTTAGGCAGAACACGTCGTCCCTCATTCGCCTGTGCGAACTGCACAGGTTAATCTGGGAGAACACTTTACGCACAAGCAATAGGCCCAGTTTTCCCAGAATGACAAGGCTCATGTGAGTAGTATTTAAGGATAATTTTTTTTTTATTCCATGTTTTATTTCTATCGTAAACATGATATATTTTGCATATACATGTAACATATTATTCTTAAAATACACAAAAAGGGTATATCTGTTTAACATTTTTTCGATATTAGTTTTTTGGTGATCTTACCCAACCATGAGGAATCCTGGGAAGAGAGCGATGGAGGCAAAGTAGAACACGGAACAGAACACGGCCTGCATGGTGGAGATGATGAGACCCCGGTGGATGACGAACTGACCCAGGGCCGCCGACCGCTTGTAGCTGACAACACAACACATTCTCCGCTAGCACACGGCACACACAGTTTACTTAGACTAAATTGTAAATGTTTAAATGCCCCAATATCAGATTCATTGTAAATCGTAAATATTTAAATTTCCCAACATCAGATATATTGTAAATCGAAAATATTTAAATGTCCCAACATCAGATATATTGTAAATTGTAAATATTTCAATGTCCCAACATCAGATTCATTGTGAACTGTAAATATTTAAATGTCACATCAGATTCATTGTAAAGACAATAGTGCAAGGTTAATACAAGCAATACGTACCTTTAAACCTATTTATTTATTTTTAATTTTAAGCTCTATTGCAATAAAAGCCTTAGATTTTGATACACTCTTATGAGTTAATTTCCGGGGTAGAACCAGTACTTGCTGACTTAAAAGAAGATCTTGCAAATCCACCTGTAGAGGGAATAGCACCCCAGACCTTCTGATCCCCATAAGGACACCATATCCAGTACACCAACGCAACATTTAATTATGCGTCACTATGACCCCACTGACCTGTCTCGCCCATGAACCATAAGCAGCCTGCCAATGTAGCTGAACTGATTGATGGAGAAGTCGGCTGCCATGGAAGCCTGCTTGCCTTCCTGAAGACACACAACACAGCAAGGGTAACAGTACGCTACAGGCACGCCTGATAGTAAATCAAGTGCTTAACCCTTTCCCACTCAGAAGCAAAGTGAAAATGGCTTTGCAACCAGCATAAAACCAGAACAGCCTGCGAGTAACTCGCAGTCTGCTCAGGTTTTATGCTGTTTGCTGCTCATCAGTACCTTATGATTGGAAATAAAGGCTTAAAAACTTGAATTTAGCAAGAACAATCTTAAATTTAATATGATTTTCTAAGGGACTACAAATGCGTCAAAGTGCGTATCTGAGTGGTAAAGGGTTTATGACAGTGTATACCACATAGACAGTACTGTACAAATGTCCAACATATGCTTTTGGACTTTACTGTCTGTATGCCATTTCTATGAGGTATATTTGTACAGTAATGTCATTGTGGTCACTTCTGCACAGATATAAAATCAAGCCAGTCATATGTTAGTTTGTACCAGTATAAAAAACTAATTGCTAAACAACATTAATGTTCTTCATGAAGTATCTGATGTCCATTTTTGTGTTTTATACATGTATACACCTTGATATTAATACATGTTGATGTAAATATGTAATCTCATCAAGGAAGCTAGCATACACAGAGCTTTGTTCTGGGAGACCTGAACTTAATGCATGTGCGTTAAGTGTCGTCCCAGATTAAATCAGGCTAATCAGGGACGACACTTTTCCCCTAAACTGAATTTTAGGTAAAAGGGACTTCCTTCAAAGCAAAAATTTCCATTGAATCTGAAACAGTCATCCTTGATTAGCCTGTGCGAACTGGACTCCATGTATGTTGTCACAGGCTAATCAGGGACAACACTTTCTGCCTAAACTTCATTTAAGTTAAAAGAGACTTCCTTCAAACAGAAAATTACATAAAAGCAGACATTGTTCTCCCTGATTAGCCAGTGCAGTCCGCAGTCTGGTATGACACTTTACACACATGCATTAAGCCCAGTTTTTCCAGAACCCAGCTCACACACATAAAAGCTGTTGAGAGCACTGTTACTTCTCGCGGGTCTCATACCTTTCCCACTATGCCGATGCCTGCATGTGCGGCCTGGATCATGCTCACATCATTGCCACCGTCCCCTGACAAACACAAGCAACAAGTGCAATAGGACAGCAGGGTAGGAGGACATGTATTAAATACACATTGCTGCATTAAGAATTGAGAACAAGTCTGTTTAACACTGTCAGAATAGTGAGCTGTTATGCAGATTGTTGCATTCCATGCTAGAGTTGCCAAAGCATGTATATTTAAATTTAGTAAAAAAAATGTGTACTTATGCGTATATAAGACTTTTGAGGTATTCTTAAAATCAAGATGCAATCCAGAGGAAGAGGTGCATTAAATCTTTCCTTTAAATATCCGGACAAAATGAGAGATTTATTTTAAGGCATGCACTCTGACTTGAAATCTATAATAGCAAAAACCACCGCTGGTAGCAAAGAAGACACTCACCTATTGCACATGTTCTTTTGCCCGTGTGTACCTTCAACAGATTGACAATGTCAGCCTTCTGTGTGGGGGAGCAGCGACACACGACCACACAGGGGCACTGACAGGCCAGCTCCACAAACTCATGTTCATAGTACTCCAAACAGACCTGTAACATATAGAGAACTTTAAACACATGACTCGAACATATAACACAAAACACAACTTCAATATGGATAGTGCTCTACACCAATAGTTTGCAACCTTAGCAATTAATATGAGAATAAATATAAGCCGCACTATATGAAACCGGGGCTAAATGCATGTGCGTTTTGTGTTATTCCAGATTAGCCTGTGCAGTCCGCACAGGCTTATCAGGGAAGACACTTTCCATCTTGACAGGATTTCAATTTAGACGAGACTTCCTTTAAATGAAACATTCTATAAATGTGCGGACCGCACAGGCTAGTCTAGGACGACACTTTACCCACATGCATTAAACACCCTTTTCACAGACCGTGGCCCATATCATTCACACAGAAACTGTGCCACATTCAGCTGCCCTCACCTGCAGACTATCCCCCGTGATGACGAGAGCGTTGTCTTGTTTACGTCGCAGGTTGTTCAGCTCCAGATGAGCCTCGGTGCGACCTGTAACCTTCTTGAACGTGTAGATGTCCTGGCTGCGCGACACCAGCTTGGCACTCTTGGCTATACAGGTCGCTGTCTCCAGCTTGTCCCCCGTAAGCATCCAGATCTTGCAACAACAGAGTTACAACCACTGTCACTGATAGTCATAGATAATAAGGGCTACAAAAAGCATGAACATTCCTTAAAGGGACTTTTTGACAGTTTTTCATATTATTGAAAATTTTCATTAAATATGTTTAGTAACAAATCTATAACGTTTTGTATAGTCTGAACAATTTATAATAGCCAAAAAAAGTTGAAAACAAATATTGCCTTCCCGGAGATTCGATCCCGGGACCTCTGGAAGCAAAAGCTAATGCACTTCCATACGCTTTAATACTTCTTAGCGAAACATAAACTGTGTATTAGTTCTCAACGTATTGTCCAACATACACTGCATCCCATGCATGGTCAACGTGATTTCAGCAATTTCAAATACGTGTATTATTTGGCTTTACAAGTCTGTATTAACCCTTTGCATGCTGGGAAATTTGTCGTCTGCTAAAATGTTGTCTGCTAAATTTCTAAAATTAGCATTTTCTTTGATTTTTTTTCAAAGAATACTATCAGAATAGCAAACAGTTTGGATCCTGATAAGACGCCACGTTCTGTGGCGTCTCATCTGGATCCAAACTGTTTGCAAAGGCCTTCAAAATCCAGTTCCAGCGCTCAAAGGGTTAACTATGTTACACCTGCAACAGTATCACAACTACTGTCAGTGATTTATGCAACATCACATGCAATGTCAACATGGCTTCAGCGATTTCAAATGTGTTTTGGATATGCAAGTCTGCACTAACTATGTTACCCCTGCAGAGTGGCCAGTGTTGGCCCCAGGGGCATGATTTGATTTTTTTTAGATGACGACAATATGATGTTTCAAACCAAAAATTAAACCTCTTTGCCTTGCAGTTTGAGAAGAGATTTGTTTTTAGTGTAACTTTAAAGTGTTTAATTATATTTGTGTAGCTAAAATGATCTACATATGCAACTGACTAAAATGATTTAACTGCTTTGAAAAAGTCACTCAGGGATCATTCAAGTTTGGCAAGACACCAAGCCATTAAAGAGATATCTCTTGAAGCAAATTATTAATGCCAGACAGACATCCACCATAGCTCACCATCAGAAATTCATGTTTAGACGAGCTAGCTATACAGTTAGCACTCGCATATTTTACAATGTTAAACCTTCCTAATTACCTTGATATTTTTCCCTATAGTTGGATTGTTCACTCAATTCAATAGTATTTCATTAAAATCACTGCAGTCAGTAGGCCTCTTGGAACTTTACATAGGCAAGATGGTTAACCAGTAATAAGTGCGCATACTTATGCCAGTAACTGACAACTATCAGACTTGAATCAGAGGTAGGGGTAAAATGACCCTCAAAAGAATTTAATATATAATCCCCACACAAGTTATGAGGCAGGTACTTGAAGTCATATTTGAAGTCCGGCACTTGACAAACAGAGCTAGTCACCTTGATTCCAGCATTGCGCAGCATTTCCAGTGTGGGCCTCACATTGTCCTGCAGTCGGTCCTCCACACCGGTCATACAGAGCAGCTCCATGTCCCTCTCCAGACTCTCCACCACTGCCTGAACCTGCAGCAGAAATAAACCTGTAACATATGTGTGGGGACACCTGCAGCACAAATATACCTGTAACATATGTATGAGGACACCTGCAGCATAAAAACACCTGTATTAGTGTGGTGACACCTGCAGCAGACATACGCCTGTAACATATGTTTGGGGACACATGCAGCAGAAATACATCTGCATTAGAGTGGGGACACCTGCATTAGTGCAGAAACACCTGCAGCAAAAATACACCTGCATAAGTGTGAAAACACCTGCATAAGTTTGGAAACATCTGCAGCAGAACAACACCTGCATTAGTGTGGAAACACCTTTAGCAGAAATACACCTGCATAAGTGTGGAACACCTGCAGCAGAAATACACATGCATTAGAGTGGGGAAACCTGCAGCAGAAATAGACCTGCATTAGTGTGGAGACACTTGCAGCAGAAATACACCTGCATTAGTGTGGGGACACCTGCAGCATAAATACGCCTGCATTAAGTGTGGAGAGACCTGCAGCAGAAATACATCTGCATTAGTGTGGAAACATCTGCAGCAGTAATACACCTGCATTAGAGTGGAAACACCTGCAGCAGTAATACACCTGCATCGGCGTGGAAACACCTGCAGCAGAATTACACCTGCATTAGTGTGGAAACCCTTGCACCAGAAATACACCTGCATTCGTGTGGGGGGGGGGGACCTGCAGCAGAATAAATACACCTACATGTCTGCGGAAACACATGCAGCAGAAGAAATACACTTGCATTAGTGTGGGGACACCTGCAGCTGTGGAAACACATGCAGCAGAAATACACAAGCATAAGTGTGGGGACACCTTCATAAAAAATACAGCTGTACCAGTACGTTGAAACCTGCATTACAAATACACCTTCATAAGAAAAACACCTGCATAAGGAGTACATCTGCATAATATATGTATGGAAATAAACCGGCAGAAATACACCTGCATTAATGTGAATAAGGACCTAAGGTACAAACCTTGAGATTCCTGTCCTGTAATGACATCTTGGCCTGGTGGTATCGGGTATTAAACTCCTGGTGCTGCTCCTCTGTCAGCACTTTGCGCGCCACTACAAGCGTGCGCAGGCCTTCCCTTGCTAGGTTACCACACTGCAACATCACACAGTATATAAGCCATTCAATTACTATGTAAGTGGTTTGAAAGTCTTAATGACATTTTAATGCAGGGCTGGTACTATGGGACTTAAAGAAATTTTTAATTGTTGTTGCATTCTTGTTTAAACATGTTCATCCTTTAAGAAATGTCCTTCAACAAGTTTCATGAGGTCGCCGTGGTGTAATGGATATGGTGTGCATCTAATGACCAGAATGTCACGGGTTCGATCCCCACTGTGAGAGCGTTCTTAAGATCTCCCCCAAAGACACCAAGTTCTAGTTCTAGGCCCAGGAAACAGACTCAAGAGCATTTCAAATAAGAAGTACATTCTGTAAATGCAATGGAGCTAAAATAAATAGGTTTATTTAAACTATACCTCCTCTTCAAGCCAGTCGTTGTATTGCACGATGGACTGCATCACCACATCAGCTCCCTTCAGGTAGAACACGATCTCACCGGAGACATCATCCTACAACACACATAGTTTCCAAATTTCAGGTGAATAACTTTAGAAGTTGGGAAGTCAAAGAACATAGCAATTAACCTGGAGTCAGTGTGAAAATGCGCATAGTTGTTACAAATATGTGTCATGTGAAACATCAACTCTAAAGATGGAGTGTCAAGTTTAATAAAAAGTAGGGATGGGAACGAATACTAAAATGATATTCAAATATTCTTTGTCCTTTATCGAATATATTCGAATATTCGATTTTTAAACGTTATATTGTAATGTCCGAACTTATGACCATTGGGTGCAACGTGCTATTCCTGATTGCCACAAAAACCACTATAAATCGTATTGTATGTGCAGTTGTGAAAAACTGGATAGAGTAATAATTAAAACATCTCCTAAAGATCATTATGTTCTTCTTTTAAAATAAGAACCGTTTATTTTAATAAGATATAAGATATTTCTGGAAAACACATTACCGTCTTTCTTATTTATTTCAATACTTCTAATTGATTTGGATTACTTCCCATCGATGATATTTATGCTTTTGTTATCGCTATTTTTTATGGAATTAAGAAGCACAACGATTTAATTGTTTGATATTTGAGTAACTAAATTATGATTAGATAATCATTGATTTAATATATGGATAAAGCAATTAAATTTAATGCCAGACGTCCCGATCTAGGCGAGACAGTCCCGCTTTTCGGGTGTTTTTCCCAGCGTCCCGATACGAGACGGGACATTCGTAACATACGACGTACGTTCTATAAGTTCATAATAAAATTCGCTATTCAAGCTCTGTCTGGCTAAAACTTACCATCGCTAATCCCTTAATTGCCCCCTATTAACAACCCACTTTTACTGCTCGAGTGCACCAGTGTTGTATTTGACACCTTTTCAGCGATTTATCGGCAAATTATTGATTTTATCACAGTGTTTTTAAGATAGGGGTCGCTAATTGATATCGATAAATAAGTCGTACTGAAATAAAAGCCAACTGCGGCCCAATCAAGTCAAAAGATACCGTGTATTATACCACCTGAGGTTAAAAACCTGTCAAAACACAGATTTTGTATATCAAACTTATTGAATGCTTATCAATACACATTTATGTTTCACACATATTTACTTTCATTTTTGACTGTTTTTCTGAAAAAAGTTTGTACATATTGCATCAGTTGAGATATAAATTTAGAGTAAATTGACGATTGGTCCCTCTCCTTATACCCTTCCATTTGTCAATTATCTTCTCGTTCACTGTTGGCAGCTGTTATCCCAACAATGACTTATACAGGGAAGTCGTCTGCACTAAACCAAAACTGCGACTTTGTACATGTACTTATAACTTTTTTTTAAGTATCTTTGCATAAGAAAAGAATATTCGAATATGAATTTTGGATTCGAATATTCAACCGATTTTCGAATATTCGGTCCCATCCCTAATCAAAAGCAATATTTTGAAGGGACTTGTTCATGTTTGAATAAAAACTTAACAGCAAACTCAGACATACCTTAAGTATGATTCCCATGCACTTACTCTCGGATGTAAATGGGAATATTTGCAGTATGGTGTAGGACAGGGTGGCAAACTAAGACATACCATAAGTATGATTCCCATGCCCTTACTCTCCGATGTAAATGCGAATATTTGCAGTATGGTGTAGGACAGGGTGGCAAACTCAGACATACCTTAAGTATGATTCCCATGCGCTTACTCTCGGATGTAAATGGGAATATTTGCAGTATGGTGTAGGACAGGGTAGCCCCATTTGGGGCTCTCAGCTGCATGGAGTTCAGATCCCTTTTCACCAGAGTCAGTCCCACACTCTCAGTCCAGGCAACAAGAGCAACCTGCAGGGGAATGGTCTTCGTTGTTTATATATGAGCTGTGCTCTTGGGAAACGGGGTTTCATTCGTTTGCGTTAAGTGATGTCCCAGATAAGCCTGTGCAGTTTGCACAGGCTAATCAGGGATGACACTTTTTTGCTTTTAGGGATTTTTTTGTTTAAGGGAGGTCTCATCTAAATGAAAATCAAGTCTAGGCGGAAAGTGTCATCCCTGATTAGCCTGTGCGGACTGCACAGGATGATCTGGGACAACACTTTACGCACATGCGTTAAGTCCATTTTTCCAAAAATGAGGCTTATATATTGCCTTACACTTACATGAAAACCTGCACAAACACAAGTTAACTAGAGCTTTGTCACAAATGCTTTGTCTGCTATGTTCAAGGGCAAATAACTCAGGAATAAGTCATTAGGTATTAAAAACACATCTACACAACATGGTTATGGCATTTTCTCAGTTTGAATGATTGAGAAATGTGCACAAAGTTTGCTCGACAAGTTTTATCACATTTTATGCCTACTCACCAACTGATCTTCTGAACAACCATCAGAGTTCCTGCAAGTCAACCTCTCTCAAACTTTGTAAGCGAGAGTATATTTAAAGCTTTCCATCCATGATTTTGTCTTTATGTTTACAAAAATTGTAGATATTTCTATACGTAATCCAAAAAGTTTTATTTCATTTTCTAGGCACTTTCTACTCTACAAACATATTATCCATAAAACATTTTCAATTTACAACGTATTATAAATTTACTTGAAACCTCACCTGGCTAAGACTTATACAAAATCCTAGTAATGTTTTAGAAATCTCACCTGACTAGCATACAAAAACACCTAATAAGTAAGCTAGATATATCAGCCTGTCTGGCCTTGACTGATATCTCACCTTGAAAGGGCCTAGTCCTGGGAAACCACATATTGAACCCAGTCCCGGATTACCCATTAAGCAGAGTAGGCAACTGCCTATGGGCCCCGCAACTTTTAGGGGCCCCATGAGTCCGTGACGAAATAATTATATTGTCATATTTGCATCACTGTATGATTAAGGTATTATAACAACATTATACTAAAAAGACATTGTCACATTGTATGTCTTGCCAGCCTTGGCACTGGTAGGCTTATTTAAACGAGTGCAATGATTTGGGCATTGACGTTCAAGTAGGCACTAGGCCATCTTGGGGCCTGGGGCATAGACCCCAAATGTTTCATTGACTATGGGCCTGCACAGTGCTAATCCAGCACTTATTTGACATGATATTTCACCTCGTCAGGGCTGGATGCCTGGTAGACGACCTGCTGCTGGCTCTGCTGGTCCGCCTCAGCCTGCGCTGCCATCTCCTCCGTGCGCTCCCCATCCTCGTACACGGGCGTCACATTGTGGCACAGCGCCAGGGCCTGCACCGCCTCCAGCACCCGGGTCACCACTGTGCGACGCACCGGCGTGCTCTGGCGCGACTGGGAGCCACCGGGCTGGCTCTGAGAGAAGGCTGTTTTCAAGTGGGCAATCACCTGCAAAAACATTTGAGCCTTGTTCTGAGAAAACTGGGCTTAATGTTTGGACGTAGTGTCTTCCCAGATAAGCCTGTCCGCACAGGCTAATCAGGGACAAAACTTTCTACATAACTGAATTTTCATTAAAAAGAGACCACAGCAGGCTGCCAATAAACAGATGCCACTCTGTTGATCCTTGAGTTCAAAGCTTCACAAGAGCTTTGAATAGTGCCGACAGAATTTCTAAATCATCTGTTGCCAACAGACTTTAGGGGCATTACTTTGAAAGCATTTAAATTTGGTGGGTTCAAATTTTGCGCAATTTAAATCACAGACATATGTTCCATTTGGGAATGCCCTACTAAAACAACTTGTTTATTGCATTAAACACATACATCGGTCTGAATAAGATAAGGCCCCTAATTGACAGGGGTCCACGTCAAATAAGAGTTACTCAATAAGACACAGACCAGTGATATGTTAATCACATCCTTCCAAAGAGACACCTTTTTGTTTATTGAATAACGCATTAAAATAACGATCCACATCACATTGTAAACTCAATATGACAAACTTAAGAATTATTAAATTATTATACAAATGTTTATACAAATGTAATGATTTCTTATAAACCTTGTTTTAATTTCTTGATAAATTTAAGTACACAAAGTCCTTTACCTAATAATCTCTATGTTGTTGCATGTATACATGTTTTTCCAATAACAAGAGTTTTTATGTTGCTGAATAATGGGCATTGGTAGGAAATAAAGACCTTGAGACAAAAGTTAAGTCTTCATTTAAATCTAAAGTACAGGTAGATAACTATACAGATGTTTAGGTGGTGCACACACATTTTTACCTCTATCATCAGTACAAAAAAGGCATAATTAAGCCAGAATTCATGTAGGAGTTTTTGACCTTGAAGTTTCAACTGAATATCTGAAGTAGCTACAGATATGTGTGGTTGTTGCGCACTAACCATTTGTATCACATAAAGAAAAGGTAAATGACAGTGGAATAAGAATTTATAAAGATGGACAAAGAAAAGACTTGATTAGCCTCGTTCTGGGAAAACTGGGCTTTTCTTTAACAAAAAAATCTCCTTAACTGGATTTTCTCAAAGAAGAGACTTCCTTTAAAAAACAAAATTCCATAAAAGCGGAAAGTGTCGTCCTTGATTAGCCTTTGTGGACTTCACAGACTAATCTAGGACAACAATTAACTTACATGCATTAAGTTATTCCAGAACGCGGCTAATTTGCTCCAACATAATAAAAGTTTGAAAACAAACCCAAAAATCCCAAGCCACCTCGCACACAGAAGACTTGGATGCTTACCTCGTCACTTGTCTCGGGAGAAAAGGCAACGGTCCCCAGGTGCAGCTTCTTGAACACCTGCAAAGAGTTGAGAATGGCTCTGGGAAAACGGGGCTTAATGCATGTGCGTATATGGTTGTCCCAGTCCGCACCGGCTAATCAGGGACGAATCTTTCGGTCTTTAACTGGATTTTCGCTAAGAAGAGACTTCCTTTATTCTAAAAATAACATAACAGCGGAAAGTGTCGTCCCTGATAAGCCTGTGCCAACTGCACAGGCTAATCGGGGACAACATTTACGCACATGCATTAAAGATAATTTCCATTAAATGGGGTTACATTACTTGGGGCATAAGAATAGTGTGGCAATGTGTTCATTCTCATTAGATATTCAAAGGTAACTAATGCTGAGTGTATCCTAACACACCAGGGCCAGTATTCACAAACGTTTTAAGTCTAAATAATACACTCAGACTTATATTTCCCAAATTTAAAAAATCAATTTTCTAGAGATATCAAATCATGTAAAATGAATGAAAAGTGATCTTTGCGTAGTTCTCTTAATAATGAATGCGATTTTTGTATGATACCAATTATGGATAAAACGATATATCGATTCTTTTCTTAAGTCTGTGTCTTTAATTAAGACTTAAAACGTTGGTGAATTCGAGCCCAGGAAAGCTGGAGATGACTGTTGAAGGTCAGATCTTCACTGAGTATTTGTGTAGAAGATGAAATCAGAAATTTACTTAAAGAAAAACAAATAAGAGGGCAAAATACCTTGGGGCACTCACCTGAGACCCAAAGAAACTGATCTTTTGTGATGTTTGTGTAATTAGTGTGACTTCTTTCATAGCTTTTTACCCCTTATGGCACAGATTTTATCTGGTCGGAGACATTAGTAGAATAAATATTCTGACCATGTTTAAAAATAAGGCAAAGAAAACGGCTCCTGGTTGGCTGTTTTGAAGTTATTAAATAAATGCGTGGTACACATGATATGTTGAAGATTGGGTAACAAATGTGGCCTAATGGTATTAAATATTGACGACTGACGACCCATAATATAACAAAACCATGAGTAAAAGGCGATCACAAAAGCTCACTATTAGCACGCTGCACTCAAGACAGATTTAAGCCCAGTGAAATCAAATGGTTCTGTGCAATACAAACCATCTCATCTCAGATGTTGCCGTGGCATAGTGGGTATGGTGTCCGCCAAGCGACATGGAGGTCACGGGTTCGATCCCCATTGAGGTAGCTTTCTTTTGATCTCCCCCAAAGACACCAAGAACTGGTTCTTAGTCCCAGGAAACAGACTTGAGAGCTTTAGAAATAAGCCATAGGCTTTCAATGCAATCGAGCTTAAATAAATAGGTTTAAACTAAACTAACCATCTCATTCTGTGTGAGTGTGCCAGTCTTGTCCGTGAGCAGGTAACTGATACGCCCCAACTCCTCGGGTATCGTGGTGCTGCGCACAACTGTCCCTTCAATGGCCTTGTCTCGCGTGATCAACCACGAGTACACAGCTTTACCCATGTCCAGGTTCACACGCAAGCTGGGGAAACAATTGTCTCTATCATAATTATTTCTGTAATTGAGCCGCACTCTGGAAAAACAGGGTTTAATGCAAATGCGTAAAATGACATCCCAGATTAGCCTGTGCAGTCTGCACAGGCTAACCAGGGGTGACACTTCTGGCCTTTATTGGATTTTCCCTAAGAAGAGACTTCCTTCAAATGTAAAATACCATAAAAGCATAAAGCGTCGTCTGATAAGTCTGTGCACATGCATTAAGCCCCATTTTCCCAGAGCACTGCTGAATTAAATTTTAGTTTTTTGGTGATAATCAAGTTATGTGTCCATCATACATGGATGTTCCCTATATATGGCACTGAATATGTAAATGAGAGTTTGGTGGACAGTCATTACATGAATTTATTATTAAAAACAACTTACTACCAAAATTAGGTATTAACTTGACAAATAGCAAAAACCTGGGAGCAAGATAGACGGATCTTGTACAATTCACATCCCCAAAATAAGATCTACTTATCTATTAAATTGCCAGTTAAATAATCATTTTTTTTTGAGAAATGACCCATCAACATTTAGGTTCAACTAGACACTAGACACTGGTGCACAACACATGTTTGGGCACTGACAAATCAAATCAACCATATATTCTACAGCAGATAAAAAGACAAATGGGACAGAACTGGTTGCAGTCTAAATTCCTCCCATAACAATCATCTACACATTCGACAATGAAAATTGGAGCATAACGTGCCAAGCAGTGAAAGATTTGGCAATTTGGATAAATAATGAATTGTTATGAGCAACAACTAAGTGGAAGTAACTCTGACCTACACAAGCACCATGTGTTAGACGAAAGGGTTAACTCTACTTTACAGGTCATGGATGGATGTTTAGACAAATAGACAAGATAAACGCTATATGTCTACAACATAAAAATGCTNGGGGGGGGGGGGGGGGCATAAAAACCCATCATAAAGACATTGTACCACTCAAATGTCCTACTCTGCATGCTTACTATTTAACTACATAATTAAACAATAATTATCTAAATTCTATACATTCTTCTGATGGAAAAAGGAATTATCTTATAATACAAAAACCTTAAAGGGAACAGAAACAAGTCTGCAAGCATACTGATACAATAGACTTTCCCAGTTAAATATGGACTCACCTTATAGGAATGATGTAGGAGAAGAGAAGAATAAATCTGAACAGGTATCTGTACCATGGTCCACCCCAGCCCTGCAATTGACAACACATTTCGTCTCGTTCTGGGAAATCTGGACTTAATGCATGTGCGTGCTGCACAGGCTAATCAGGGACAACACTCTACACCTAAACCGGATTTAAATTAAGAAGAGACTTCCTTTGAACGAAAAATTCCATACAAGCGGAAAGTGTCGTCCATTGTTAGCCTTTATGCACATGTGCATTAAGCCCAGTTTTCCCAAAACCAGACTAAATTGATCCATTAAGGCATCAACTGCAGACGTTTTCAAATGATTTCACTTTTAAATGTATCAATGAAGCAGTGTTAAAATCATGTTTTCAGCCACCCTTAAAATTGCAGAAATAAACTAGGTCTTTGTCACAAACATGACTAATTACCCTGAACTGCTCTTTTACAGGCATGGTGGCAACACATGTCAAAGTGCAAGGGCACATAACTCAGGAATAAGTGGAATACTGTGCGTGAAATTTGGGTTTCGCATTTCTATATTTCATGTTTATGACATAAGATTTAATTTAGATATATCCCATCCATGCTGAGGTATTCACATGATTTCACAATTCATGTATACATGTATACTTTACGAAACAGAAATGAAATAACTAAAATGTGTTTAAACTCTTGGTTGAGCAGTTGTCAAACAGCTTACAAGAAGTTTCATAGTTGTGTGTGACCTACAAACCTTGAGCAGTCTACAGGAATATGCATAGTTGTGTGTGACCTACAAGCCTTGAGCAGTCTACAGGAAGTTTCATAGTTGTGAGTGACCTACAAACCTAGAGAAGGGTACAGGAAGATTCATAGTTGTGAGTGACCTACAAACCTTGTGAAGGCTACATGAAGTTTCATGGTTGTGTGTAACCTACAAACCTTGGCAGCCTTCAGGAATATTCAAAGTTGTCAGTGACCTACAAACCTTGAGCAACCTACAGAAAGTTTCATAGTTGTTTGTGACCTACAAACCTTGAGCAGCATCATGACATTTCATAGGTGTGTGTGACCAACAAACATTGAGCAGCCTACAGGAATATTCATAGTTGTGTGTGACCTACAAACTGTGGGAAGGCTACATAAAGTTTCATAGCTGCGTGTGACCAACAAACCTTGAGCAGCATCATGACAACTGCCAGAACAACGACAGCAGAAAACAACACCTTGGTGAGCGTGTTGATCTCCAGGTCCAACAGTCCCACCTGCAAAAAAACGAAATTTCATAACAACAGTGTCTGTTCACAATGTTATGTAGGAGCCTCCTTCTGTGAAAACTGGGCTCAATGCATGCGCATTAAGTGTCATTCCAGATTAGCCTGTGCAGTTTGCACAGGCTCATCAGGGACAACACTTTCCGCTTTTATGGAATTTTCATTCGACAGAAGTCTCTTTTAAACGAAAATCGGGTTTAGGCGGAAAGTGTCGTCCCTGATTAGCCTGTGCAGACTGCACTTTATGCACATGCATAAAGCCCAGTTTTCCCAGAACAAGACTCTGTAGTATAAAGTTCTGGTGCATGTGTAGTTCTTGCGTGTTCCTAGATTTTGCTCTGTTGTTGCATTTTTAGTTCTGATGTTTTTTCACATTGCAGCAATTTGTTATGTGTGCAGCTCTTGTCTGTGCCGATGGATGACAGCTATGTTGTATGTATTTCTGTCCTGTCTGCCGTACCTTGCTCTGTGGCTGTGAGGTGTTCATCACAGCTCTGCTCTCTCCCCCTGTGTAGACAACCACACCCAGGGCAGTCCCCGAGGCCACCACAGTGTTGGCCCACAGTGTGTTCTCAATGTTTAATGGCTCCTCAGCGTCTGTCTCTCCCTTCTGTAAAAAACCCACCAACATTTTTACTCATATTTAACAATGGAATACATACATTTGAGGCTTGCTCTGTGAAATAGGCATACATGCCAGACGTCCCGATCTCTGCGGGACAGTCCTGCTTTTGGGCCCTTTGTCCCGGCATCCCGATATGAGACGATTTGTCCCGACATTCGTAAAAAAACGATGTTAAGTCTATAAGTTCCCAATAAAATTTGCTATTCAAGCTCTGTCTGGCTTAAACTTACCATCGCTAATCCCTTTATTGCCCCCAATTTACAACCCGCTTCTGCTACTCGAGTGCACCAGTGTTGTTTTTTGACACCTTATCGACAATTTATCAGCAAATTATTGATTTTATCAGGCATTCACACCGCGGTGTTTTTATGATAGGGGTCTCTCGAAAGATGTATCATACAGAAATAAACGCCAATGACACTATTATCCGGTGTATTATACCACCTAAGGTAATAAAACCTGTCTAAACACCGATTTTGTACATCAAACAAATTGGATGCTGACCAATACGCATCGATGTTTCACATACATTCACTTTCGTTTTCGACTGATTTTCAGAAAATAATTTGTAACATATTCCATCAATCTAAATATAGAGTTAATTGACAATTGGTTGAATAAGAAAAGTGCTCGATGCGCTCACATCGCGTCACACGATTTACATATGATCAAGGGGATATCCCTGTACCGATTGGATGTAAAATCGAGGCATACGGGGAAACCCCACAATTCAGTTTATAGATTGTGTTTATTTCCAGATAATGGCGAACGCTGTGTTCACGAATTTCTGAAACACATGTATGGTCAAAATTGGGCAGAAAATAAGAGTTTTTGTAAGTTGTATACTGACTGCTGACTAAAGTAAAGGTGGAATGATTGATCGTTTTAGGTGTCCTGCTTTTTGGTCGAATTTCCCGACAATTGTTTATGGAATGTCCCGACTTGGACCTGAAGTGTGTCGTAGCATCTACCTTATATACTTATAAGACTCATGAAAGTTGGGACGAACTTTGAGTTAAAGCTGAAATTCACATTTTTTTATTGAAAGATATTCAATTTTGGTGTGATCTTGTGATGTGGGGGGAGCTGGATTACCCGGAGAAAATCCAAAGCTCACACGCATAGGGAGTGGGTATTAAATCTGGATTGCCTTAATGCAAAGCGCATGTACCAACCACTGCAATAGCTGGACAGTCTATGAAGTTTCGTTTGAAACCCTTCAATACTTTTCTATGTACAGGTATTATATTGCAAAGGGCAATAACTCTTTATAATTTAGATACTGAGAAGTTATGGGGCTTGAATTCTGCAGTTCCTTTAATTGTCCTGTATCAATAGCTGGAGTTTGATAGAATTCCTTAAGAATCTACAGGAAAATTATACAAAGGAGGCAATTATCCTGTAACTACCCAATAGACAGGTATTTTACACTTCCTCCCATTCTCATCTATCTTTACATAAAGTTTCATTTGAATCCCTTCAATGCTACTGTAGTAATGCTCTGCACAAGGAGCCTGGCAAAAGCACGGATGGACAAAATGTGTAATCACATTCTGTCCATTCGTCCTTTTATATTGTTGTATATTATACCCATACCAGGAAAACTGATACGACCCCTGTTGGCTATGTTGCAATGATTCTTAATAATTTTTGGAATTTGGTATAGGGTCACACAAGACCATTTCTAAGAAAACCAAACAGCTTTTCAAAGTTTTCTGTTTTTTTTTAAGCATTTAATTACGATGGCAGCCATACTTTTAAGCATATTCAATTGAATTGAATCAACTTATGGAAATTTTTTCTCTTGAACATACCTGTCAAGTTTGGACAAAATCAATCAAGTGGATTCATAGAAGAAGTAAATTTAAGGAAAAAGTTGATGTGGAACAATTATTTGCACAATATTTTTTATCTTGAAGATCCTGGGTTAAAAAAATGGCATTTACCAGGATTTGACTAACAAATTCAATTTAATTTTTCATTTTTTTTTTTTTCTTTATTAAATATGCGTTTATACATTGTAATTTAGATGCTGTATTTTTTCAGTTTTTAGATTTAATGCCAATTTTCATTGTGATATACTTCCTTTAATGTGTTTCTTGTACATAATATATATTTTTTTCAACATATTTATTTTAACTCGATTGCATTGAAAGCCGAATGTTTATTTAAACACTCTCGGGTCCATTTCCTGGGTAGAACCAGAACTTGGTGTCTTAGGGAGAAATCTAAAGAAGGCTCCCTCAGTGAGGATCGAACCTGTGACCTCCCGGTCGCTAGGCGGACACCATATCCACTCCGTCACTGCGACCTATATTATTTGACAAAGAAAATGATGCTTATACTTCCTGTAAAGAAGATATCTACTGAACAGTATGTTAAATTACTTGCCCTTCGATATGTGCCAACAAAACTGTGGATGTCCTTCTGTGGAGCTTCTGCATAAACCTCGGCCTGGATGTCGAGTAGGTCCTGAATGTATATAGTGGAACATAACCTATACAGTGCAACATAACCTATGCAGTGGACCATAACCTATAGAGTGAGACATAACCTATACAGTGGAACATAACCTATAGAGTGGGACAAAACCTATACTACCTTGTGTCTTCTAGGGACTTTCAATAGCTCTTACAGCTAGTTGATCCCTTTAAACTTCTTCAATTTTAATATACAGTGGAACATCAGCTATACAGTGGGACATAACCTATACAGTGGAACATCAGCTATACAGTGGAACATAACCTATACAGTGGAGCATCAGCTATACAGTGGAACATAACCTATACAGTGGAACATCAGCTATACAGTGGGACATAACCTATACAGTGGAACATAACTTATACAGTGGAACATAACCTATACAGTGGAACATCAGCTATACAGTGGAACATTACCTATACAGTGGAACATAACCTATACAGTGGAACATGCCCTATACAGTGGAACATAACCTATACAGCGGAACATAACCTATACAGTGGAACATAACCTATACAGTGGAACATAACCTATACAGTGGAACATGCCCTATACTCAGAGATGGTATATAGTGGAACATGTCCTATACACATTTAGACTCATTCAATAAATTTCCCATTACTGGATTTCAAATGAACTCTAGCCCACAACTAGGCAAGAAGCATCTCAAAGGCTGACGAAACACTTAAGATTGACAACAGTTTATTTGCATATGACTTTTTCACTTTACCATGCCTGTCCCTTGGGGCATTTAGCACAGCTAGCCAGTAGCTACCCTTTCAAACCTTAACATCAGATATTTAGAGTAGAAAACAGGGCTAAAGGAAAGCTTAGCTTTAGACAATTAGAGTATAGACAAAGGCTAAAGGAAATCTTAGCTGCAGCAAATAAGAGCATAGAACAGAGCTACAGGAAAGCTTAGCTGCAGAAAATAAGAGAATAGAACAGAGCTACAGGAAAACTTAGCAGCCGACAATGAGAGAATAGAACAGAGCTACAGGGAAGCTTAGCAGCAGAACAAAAAAGCACAGAACAGAGGTACAGGAAAGTTTAGCTGCAGACAATGAGAGAATAGAACAAGGCTACAGGAAAGCTTAGCAGCAGAAAATAAGAGCATAGAACAGAGCTACAGGAAAGCTTAGCTGCAGAAAATAACAGAATAGAACAGAGATTCAGGAAAGCTTAGCTGCAGACAATGAGAGAATAGAACAGAGCTACAGGAAAGCTTAACTGCAGACAATGAGAGAATAGAACAGGACTTCAGGACAGCTTAGCTGCAGAAAATAAGAGAATAGAACAGAGCTATAGGAAAGCTTAACTGCAGAAAAAAAGAGCAAAGAACAGCGCTACAGGAAAGCTTAGCTGCAGAAAATAAGAGAATAGAACAGAGCTACAGGAAAACTTAGCAGCAGACAATGAGAGAATAGAACAGAGCTACAGGAAAGCTTAACTACAGACAATGAGAGAATAGAACAGAGCTACAGGGAAGCTTAGCAGCAGAACAAAAAAGCATAGAACAGAGGTACAGGAAAGCTTAGCTGCAGACAATGAGAGAATAGAACAAGGCTACAGGAAAGCTAAGCAGCAGAAAATAAGAGCATAGAACAGAGCTACAGGAAAGCTTAGCTGCAGAAAATAAGAGAATAGAACAGAGTTACAGGAAAGCTTAGCTGCAGAAAAAAAGCAATAGAACAGAGCTACAGGAAAGCTTAGCTGCAGACAATGAGAGAATAGAACAGAGCTACAGGAAAGCTTAACTGCAGACAATGAGAGAATAGAACAGAGCTAAAGGAAAGCTTAGCGGCAGAAAAAAAAGCATAGAACAGAGCTACAGGAAAGCTTAGCTACAGACAATGAGAGAATAGAACAGAACTACAGGAAAGCTTAGCTGCAGACAATGAGAGAATAGAACAGGACTACAGGAAAGCTTAGCTGCAGAAAATAAGAGAAAAGAACAGAGCTATAGGAAAGCTTAACTGCAGAAAAAAAGAGCATAGAACAGAGCTACAGGAAAGCTTAGCTGCAGAAAATAAGAGAATAGAACAGAGCTACAGGAAAGCTTAACTGCAGACAATGAGAGAATAAAACAGAGCTACAGGAAAGCTTAGCTGCAGACAATGAGAGAATAGAACAGAGCTACAGGAAAGCTTAGCAGCAAAAAATAAGAGCATAGAACAGAGCTACAGGAAAGCTTAGCTTCAGAACATAAGAGAATAGAACAGAGCTACAGGAAAGCTTAGCAGCAGACAATGAGAGAATAGAACAGAGCTACAGGAAAGCTTAACTGCAGACAATGCAAGAATAGAACAGAGCTACAGGAAAGCTTAGCAGCAGAAAAAAAGAGCATAGAACAGAGCTACAGGAAAGCTTAGCAGCAGACAATCAGACCATAGAACAAGGCTACAGGAAAGTTTATCTGTAGACAATCAGACAATAGAACTGGGCTACAGGAAAGTTTATCTGTAGACAATAAGAGAATAGAACTGAGCTACAGGAAAGCTTAGCTGCAGAAAATAAGAGCATAAAACAGAGCTATAGGAAAGTTTATCTGTAGACAATCATACCATAGAACAGGACTACAGGAAAGTTTATCTGTAGACAATGAGAGAATAGAACTGAGCTTAGCTGTAGACAATACGAGAATAGAACAGGACTACATGAGAGCTTAGCTGCAGACAATGAGATAATAGAACTGGACTACAGGAGAGCCTAGCTGCAGACAATGAGAGCAAAGGACAGAGCTATAGGAAAGCTTACAGCGTTAGACAGGAGACTCTGTGAGTCGTGGACTGCCAATCTGAGCTTCCAGTCTGTCTCCCCGTCCAGCTGGTCTGTCCGTATGAAACAGGAACCAGTCTTCTCTGTGGTCCTGAGTAGCACCATGTCTGCTGGCACTCTCTGGTCCTTAAATACATGAACAATGTCTTGTTAGTTTAGTTTTAACCTATTTATTTAAGCTCAATTGCATCGAAAGTCATATGCTTATTGAAACGCTCTCGAGTCCGTTTCATCGGTTGAACCAGTACTGGGTATGTTTGGGGAAAAAATCTATAGAACACTCTGACAGTGGGGAGCCCACTACCCCACAGCAACCTTAAATGTCTTGTTAGAAATTATACTGTTATATCAAATTACTCATAATAGATAGTTTCCTAACACCTTAGGTCAATCATAAAGTAGCCTTCAACCTAATATTTGAATATGAAGTACATACTATTTATCCTTATGTTACCTTCTCTACTATGACGAGGTCTCCCACTTTGATGCGGGAGCTAGGCACACTCACGACGCCGCTGTTTGTCATCATTTTGAACTGCTGAGAGTTTGCCTCCTTGTCTCGTCGGTACCGCCGAAAATCATCCACCGCCTCCCGGCACATCGTCACAAACAATACAAACCCCTACAAGGATACCTTAAGTTAAACATCCATGTTGAATATATGTGCAGCATAACTAACCACTTAGAGGAGTACAGGGGTTTTTCCAGCCTATTTGGGAAAAGGAGTCTGGTCAAATTGGGATTTTTTCAATCGATAAAATGGCAAATTTGGAAAAAATTTATCAACAAAATGGACAATTATTTTTTTATCAACAAATATTGACACATCAGTACAAAATCATATGAATTATAGTTATATACTTTGTTACATGTATATGAAACAAGAGCACTGCCTAGCGGGTGCATACCGCTCATCTATTTGTGAAAGTATGAATCAAATCCGATCATAAATAAAGAAGTTATGGCAATTTTAGCAAAATTGTGGGGGTGTGGTCATTTATTACATTATCTTTAAAAAAAAGAAAAAAAAAAGAAATAAAAATAAAAAAAAAATGGG
>VMBQ01002098.1:47604-60815 GCA_007657795.1 Dreissena rostriformis | reverse complement strand
GACCATAACTGGCTGATAATATGCACATCTCCTGTTGGTAGTGAAGCTTCCCATAAAGTTTCATTGAATTCCCGTAATAAGTTGCTGAGAAATAGCTCGGACAAGAATTGCACTATATGTACAATGGAAAATTTCAAAGGGCCATAACTCTGTGAAAATCATCCGACCAGAACCGGCTGATAATATGCACATCTCCTCTTGGTAGTGAAGCTTCCCATAAAGTTTCATTGAATTCCAGTCATTAGTTGCTGAGAAATAGCCCGGACAAGAATTGCACTCTATGTACAGTTAATGGAAAATTTCAAAGGGCCATAACTCTGTGAAAAATCATCCGACCAAAACCGGCTGATAATATGCACATCTCCTCTTGGTAGTGAAGCTTCCCATAAAGTTTCATTGAATTCCAGTCATTTGTTGCTGAGAAATAGCCCGGACAAAAATCCGGATGGACACACGGAGACACGAAGCGGCGACTATATGCTCCCCCATATATATACATGTATATATATGGGGAGCATAAAAAGGTGGTACATTCATTGCACGAGATTATTTTATTTCATAAGTGGTCATATAAAACTGCCCTACAACTTGTGAACATGTGTTAAATATGATCACTCTTAAAATAAAATATTGATATCACACTGAAAAACAACAAATTCTCTTTATATCTCTTAATCCATATCATGAAACATGACACATAACTAACAAAGTATTTAAGTATGCGCAACATATCTTTTGTTACTAATTCTATCATATGATTGGTGATTGTAGACTAACTGTTAAGTTAACCGATACCATCACATACGGCATGTTCGAATCATGTGAAATAATTGTTTATGAAGTCTTATAAATGGCACATTCAGATATTTGATCTCTTGTATAAAAAAATAACATTTAAATATGACAGGATGCTAGTTTTACTGCTGCTTTACCTTTGGAAGGAATGTTATTACGTTGTACTTCTGATTGCAGACCATGTTTCTTGGATATTTCTCTTCACTAAGTCTGGTCAACCCAATAGGCACGGTCCTGGGCTGGTATTCCTTCTTTTTGCAACAGCACTTTACACAACTGCAAAAAATGTAATGAGGTCTTCATAATAAAACATGACTAGTATTATTCAAATAATACAAATATATCTACAAACTGTATTAAAAGAGTGAAAATAAGTTAACCCTTTGCCTTAAATGTAAAATATTTAGTACAAAAATGTCCAATATTTTGACAATTTCAAATTCAACTTCTCATACATGTATTTAACATATGAGTTCAATAAAATATACATTTTTTTCATAACTGTTCTTTAATTTTCAACGTATTCCCTTCAGAAATTCTTCAGTTATGAAAACACTTCTACACAAAAGCTCTCATATTAAATTACTAAGTGTAAAACTAAAATAGTTTTGACTCATTTTGAAATACTGGTATGAAATCTGACCTATACTAGTTTCAGTATAAATGTTTCTAGTTTGATTGAAATTTCTCAAGCCAATGCTTGTAATCTATTATCCTGAAGAACTTAAACCTAAGCAGACACCAATGCAGATGAAGGGGCAAATAAAACAGTCTTTTATTTGAAAAAACAAATATTGAGCAATAAATTGGTAACTCTGAAGCAAGAAACAATAACATTTTTTTTTAAACGTAAAATATATGAGCCTCATTCTTAGGAAAGGGGGTTTAATGCATGTGCATAAAGTGTTGTCCCAGATTAGCCTGTGCAGTCCGCCTTAACTGGATTTTTGCTAAGAAGAGACTTTCTTTAAACAAAAAATATCATAAAAGCAGAAAGTGTCATCCCTGATTAGCCTGTGCGGACTGCACAGGCAAACCAAGGACAAAACTTTACACAATTGCATTAAACCCACTTTTCACAGAGCGCGACTCATATGTAAGTAACTTACCACTGACAACATGATGTAAATATAGATGAGCACCAGTACTCTAGCCTTGATTGACCCAAGGGCCGTTGTCGTCGTGGTTTAACAAGAGATTCATTCTCACCCATAATATATACTTCATCTGAGTTAATCATCAGGGGAATTTCATCTAGGGAGTCATCTTCTGATGAGCTGAAATAACAGACGTGTTTTTTTTTAGTTCTAATTCGGGGCAGGGCCCCATTCCCAATTGTAAAAAGTATTAAAAAAAATCCCAAATGGGACCTAAATATGCACAATTTAAGGTTAAACACATTTTTATTTTGTTTAGATCTCAACATTTATTTCATCTCCCATCCAGCACTATAAGTTGAACCTTAGTAAAAATATTATTGAAAACACTAATGCCTAATTTTGAAGCATTTGTTAGCAAAACTACAACAACAACAATTTCCCAATTTAAGTCAAATCGCAGCGATTTTTCCAAATTCAAAGGGACCCGGTCCCATTCCCAAAATGGTGAAAAAAAACAACGATTAAATACATTGAAGGTTCATGGAAATTTAAGGCACTTGTCCACAGTTGGGCAAAATATATGTTTGTTTATTGATAATTATCAATCGAAATTGTAGAATATGAAGCGTTTGTAACGCTTTTCATCAATGATTTAGCAAAAACACGTATTAAGTTTATAGTGTTTAAACTACACGTACATTTCCGATTTATTTTAAAAGTCTGCGTGGTGTAGTGGTAGCAAGTTAGCTTTGGCTTCTAGAGGTCCCGGGTTCAATTCCCAGGGTAGGCTCTCTTTTTTACTTGATCTTTTTCTTTGTTATTAAAACTATTCCATGTATATTGTTTTGTTATTAAATAAATCTAATGATATTTTTCAAAAATTCAACACAACTTGTGAACAGGTCCCATAAATGCTTTAAACAAGGCTTTTGGCAGGATGTTACATATGTCCCCGAAGCATACACTTGTCAGGGTGGCAATACTTTCATAACGGAATAAGGAACTGGATAAAAATCCTTGCTTATCTGAAGTTTTAACTTTAAGGTAGAAATAGACATTCATGACTTTTGATGGTCTTTCACTGAAGTGCATGGGAGTTGTACATGACATATTGTTTAGTCATGTGGCATAATAATCTGAACTTTAATTTGACAATATTTAATTTTCAGCCTGAAGCAAGTACAGTTTCACCAAGCAATCTCGCCCAGAGCTTAGACTAAAAATTTCATGAGTAAAAACTGAACAGTTGGGTACCATTTACGATAGTTTGTAAGATTTTTGTGTGTTTTTTCTTGTATGTTTTGTTAATGTTATTATCTGGACTCTTATACTGTGAACATAAAAAGTAAAAACAATATTTTATTTATCCAAGAGTCAAAGGGTCAAAATATGAGTCAAGCCATACATGCCAGACGTCCCGATCTCGGCGGGACAATCCCGCTTTTGGGCCCTTTGTCCCGGCGTCCCGATATGAGACGATTTGTCCCGACATTCGTAAAAAACGATGTAAGGTCTATAGGTTCCCAATAAAATTCGCTATTCAAGCTCTGTTTGGCTAAAACTTACCACCGCTAATCCCTTTATTACCCCCAATTAACAACCCACTGCTACTACTCGATTGCTCCAGTGTTGTTTTTGACACCTTATCAGCGATTTATCGGGAAATTATTGATTTTATCAGACATTCAGACCATGGTGTTTTTACGATAGGGGGCGATAATTGCTATCGAAAGATGTATCATATAAAATTAAACGCTATCTGCATTTGTATTTCATGGCCCAATCAAGTCCAAGGATACAATTATCCTGTGTATTATACCACATTAGGTTATAAAACCTGTCAAAACCCCGTTTTTTTCATCAAATAATTTGAACGCTGACCAATACACATTGATGTTTCATGTATTATAAAATTAACTTTCGTTTTCAACTGATTTTCAGAAGAAAGTTTGTGCATATTGCATCGATCTAAATTTAAGATTAATTGACGATTGGTTGAATAAGAACAGTGCTCGATGCGCTCACATCGCGTTACACGATTTACATATGCTCAAGAGGATATCCCTGTACCGATTGGATGTCAAATCGAGGCATACGGGGATACCCCTCATTTCAGTTTATTTAGTGTGTTTACTTCCGGAAAATGGAGAACGCATGTGTTCCCGAATTTCTGAAACACATTTATCGTCAATATTGGGCAAAAAAATAGAGTTTTTGTAAGTTATATACAGACTTCTGACTAAAGTAAAGGTGGAATGATTGATCGTTTTAGGTCCCGCTTTTTGGTCAAATGTCCCTACATTTTTTTATCGAATGTCCCGATTTGGACCTGAAAAATTCTGGCATGTATGGTCAAGCTCTACTAGCCCAATGTCCAACCAATGATATTTTCCAGTACATCATTCATGATTATAGTGCCAAATCGTGTAATTTTATTTCACTGCTTCTCCAAAAAATACGCATGAATTACTATGTAGAATCAATTGATATATTTTGTCATTGACTTACTTCTTCGTAAATATATCTGCCACAAGTTTCATTCCAATAATACAAACAAACTAGCATGATGACTATGAGTCATTTTAAAATAAGTGGGTGGAGAATATGAAAACAATAGTTATTATTAATGGTTATTTACTTATTTAACGACAGTATTTTATTCTTTTAAAAGTGTTATGTATTGATATATTTAAAGCTATCTTTCATACTGAGATTTTTGTGAGACACGTCTGTATCCGCTTTTGGGACTAAAAAAACTTCGAGCTGGCATCGATTTTCTGAATTTCTTCCTCCATTGATAGGGTCGCTTAATAAATGAAATTTAAAATTTATTAAAAGCGTGTTAAACCCTACATTAAGTAACAAAAATACACATTTAAATATGAATACAACCGCATAATGTTATTTCTGTTATACATAACGATTTAAAATGCTTTTATATAAACTAGTTACAACAATGATGTAAGCAAAACTTTACCGGAAGTATGCAGGTGCTTTGCATGACAACGGGACGCATTATAATTTGACATGGTTATTTTTAGTGAAAAACGGGCTGTATTTCAGTAATAACTGACATGGCGTAGAGATGAGAAGTCAAGAACATGAGGTATATTGCAATCTAAAACGCTGAACTATTTACATACAATGACAACCACCGTTGATAAAAACATAATGTTTTATTAGTCCATATAAACGGACTCCCTGAGAGCCTATGATAATTTTTGCTATAACGGCTCTGGGAGTCCATATTGACTCCTTCATAACCATGGGTGCAGTTAAGCGCACGGAATCCGTGCGCTTCACTAAACAGACGTAGTTCGAGACAAATTGAGGAAAATAATGAATAAACTTCATAAACATGTTAAATTTACCTGAATGGCAACCTACGAACGTTATCCTGTACATGCACCCTAAAAAACACGACAATGTTTCAACACACTATTCTCGTTGACATGTTAATGTTTTGAAATTT
Organism: Dreissena rostriformis; assembly: GCA_007657795.1. Taxonomy (NCBI): domain Eukaryota; kingdom Metazoa; phylum Mollusca; class Bivalvia; order Myida; family Dreissenidae; genus Dreissena; species Dreissena rostriformis. The sequence goes on along the minus strand of VMBQ01002098.1, from coordinate 55,448 downwards.
GAAACAGTTTATTTTTTAACGACTGTTTTATATTGTCATCGGCTTAGGCTACATCAAATAACCCGATGAACAAAATATTGGTGTAGTTCGACCTTACTTATGTAGGGTCAGTTTTCTCCCTTTTCCAAGATGGTGGACACATCGTGCAAAAGATAAACAAAGTCAATAATAAGCAATTATTTCTTGCTTTAATGGTACCATTTGCATGAGTTTGTGGTTAAGACAGGTAAACGTTGATAAGTTCTTACAGTTTCAGTGTTCCTTAACCCTTGCATTGTTGATTAAATTTGCACCCATGGTTATGAAGGAGTCAATATGGACTCCCAGAGCCGTTATAGCAAAATTATCATAGGCTCTCAGGGAGTCCGTTTATATGGACTAAATGTTTTATATTCCAGGACACTCGATCTGAGTCTGACTCTAAAGTTTATTATCATAATTCATATTCATAACTTTAAATTCATTTACATTAGGCTCATATTGGTATTGTTTTGCAAGGCTTCTGGGTTACTTGCTAGGCCATTCCTCCATTTTTGTAATAGGCTCAGGACCCTTACAATTGTTTTTGTTTTCCTTATTAACGGGAATTATTCACAGATTGTCAAAATGACAGTTTTCCAACTTCTTGTAACAGATTCAGAAAATAACAGAACACTATATAACAGGGAGCAAAAGGCCACAGGTGACATAGAATCATTCTGAAAATACAGCTGTGTTTATGAATTATCATCATTTGATATTGATAAAATTGTAAAGCAATACAAACACCAAACAAATGAATAATTTTGAATTAATCTGTTGTTTTCATCATTTTTTTTTCAATTTGACTATTGTCCAGTCACCTGTTTTGGTCTATAATAGATTTTTGGCTCCATCAAAGTAACAAATGAAGACATTGTTTAGTGTGGACATAGAAATTTAACGCAGATGACTACTCGCATTTTGTATAGAAAATGAGGACAAACATCTAGTTTCTTGAAAATCTATGTTCTTGGCATAGTCATGTTTTTTTTTATGTAACCACCTCTTCAACTACTACAGATATTCAATGTATGTTTTTGTTGTCATCATATCAGGTGACAGTCCGAATATGTACATAATACAAATCAGAAGAATAGTAAAGTACTTCTACACTACAAAAGTTACACTTCCTTAAATCCCATTCTGATGTTAAAAATCACTGCTTATCCACCCAGCAGATATAGAAGTATTATCCAGATAAGCTATTTATCAAATGTTTTGCAAAGTTTTGATCGTCATCTCTGCCAGCATCAGGTGAGCACTTTGGACCATCAGATTTCTCCTGTTTATATTTCCACACCCTTGTTAACGGTTCCAAAAGCTACAGGTTACACATGTATTCAGTGCTTTATTTGCTACAATTGCATATAACCATCCATTTTGGGGGAAATAAGAAAGACACAAGAAAAAAAATGGAATTCAAAGAATTAAATTGTCCAAGAGAAACTTGAGATTTGGGGAAAATAGCATTTAAAAAAAAAATGTTGGGGGAAGTGGCCTCTGGTATGCAACAAACCCAACACAAGACAAGATTAATTTTTGGAACAGAAAAAAACTCGCCCAGTTACATTATTTATGTTCAATGTTCTCTTAAGTTAGTGTATGCTGTCACATTATTTCAGATTTTCTTCTACTTTGCTATGAGGAATTAAGAATGTTTCGACCAATAGCCGTATCTTTCGAATATTTACCTGTCTTCTCAAAAGACGAGATTTCTGTTGTAAAAAGAATGAAGGTATTGAAACGCATGATAATATTTGGTTTTCTAGACTGGAATATTATCACCCTAACGTAGCTACAGTTTACTAATTAATACTCATGTTGCATAACAAAACAGCCCCAAGATAACCACAACAACAACAATTTCATAGTATCATGTCCATGGTAGTATCAGAGTAACTGTTGATGAATGTAATAAATTAAGGCAAAAACATAATGTACAGTTTTTAAGCTTCTTTTTTCATAAGAAATTAAATGAAAAATTGGTTAAGCCATTAATTTGTTATACCCCTACAAATCAAGTTTATAGGTAGTATATTTAAGTAACTCTTAATTAATTTCTGGTAGTTGATAGATTCGTCTTTCAGTTTGTCCACATGATAGAAGTTTGTGCAGGAACCTTTTTATTGATTTTTGGCTGTCTGTTATTCTGTCTGTCCCAAAACTTTAACCTTCGTTAAAGTTTTGTCATAACTTTTGCAATACTGAAGATAGCAACTTGATATTTGGCATGCATGTGTATCTCATGAAGCTGCACGTTTTGAGTGGTGAAAAGTCAAGGTCATCCTTCAAGGTCAAAAGTAAAAAAATACAATCCAAGGGAAGTAATATGCTTTAAAAGGGAGATAATTTCTAAACCTGCCAAATGATATATTGAATTTTTTTTCACAGTGGCGCAAAAGGGGGCATTGTGTTTCTGACAAACACATCTCTTGTTCTATATTTGAAAGGGATAAAAATGAAACTTAAAATATGTTTTCAACATGAAGTGTTATTGCTTTTAAAATGTAAAATTGTGTTATTGTTCACTACATGAGTTAGCAATTCAAACGTCTCCCAATTTAGACAATTAAACGGAGTGAATTTCCCAATTAAGCGCAGGTACTTTTTCCCAAAATGGTCAGAAAAAGCCCTGATGGTTCATCAGGGAAATAAAGCTCGTCCCAAAGTTCCTAGTTTTATTTACATGCTGTTTTCTTGATATAAAACGTCACATTTGTTGTAGCTTTTTATAAACTCTTATGTATTAATTTAGCCATGTTCTGGGAAAACAGGGCATAATGCATGTGCGCAAAATGTCATCCCAGATTAGCTTATGCAATCCACATGGAATTTTTTATTTATAAGAAGTCCCTTGTTTACAAAAATCCAGTCTAGGCGGACAGTGTCGTCCCTGATTAGCCTCTACAATTACATAGGCTAATCTGGGACGACACTTTAAGTTTATGCACATGCATTCAGCCAAATTTTCCCAGATCGAGGCTCAATTTTAGTGTTGTTATTTTTGTTGTTTTGAGCATTAAAATGCAGAGGCAAATACTCTCTAAGCGAAGGAAATCTGCAATTTATGAGGTGAGATACCTTATCAAATTTAGATGTCAAAATTGAACCATTATTAATTTTTGCTTTAACATCATACTGCATTGTAATTGCTTGTGCATGATGTGCATATATATATATGGTGCATAAAGATTTGGTGTGTAAATATTTGGTTCAGTTTTATGGCTCAAATTACTTAACGTTATTCCATTTTCAAAATTACAAATGTCAATAATATAAGTCACAGTTTGCCATACAGTACAGGCTGAAAATTCACCGTTGGCAGTGTTGTTGAATTTCTATTGTGGGAAATGTTTAAAAAAACAACATACAAACATGTATTTTAAAACTTTCCTACACCATTTTTGGGTATGTACAACCACATTTAAGACACCTGTGTCTACAGTAGTATTTTGTTTCTTCATATTCTATGTGTTTTGTCATACTAAGTAGGCCAATGGCTGCCTTTAAAAGAACAGAACTATTACAAAAGTGAACACAATGATTACCCTGAACAAAAACAATTAGATTAAATCCACACACTGTTATTTCTGTAGAAGTTGTCATTAAAGTCATAGACCATAAGTTCTGTAGAAGAAGCCATACACCAAACGTTCTGTGGGAGTTGTCATTAAAGCCATATACCGTAAGGTCTGTTGAAGTTGTCATTTACAGAGGATGCTTCAAGTTGGAATGTTGCTTTTGCAGTATTAAAGACGAGTTTGATTATACGAAGGACTTCAACAGTGGTTTTAAATCGATCTATAGCGTATGTATATATACGTGGCAATGTTCAGTGTCTGTGTCGTGGTTTACAGGAAAGTCCTCTCCTGTATGTTATGTGAAAGCTTATGTTTACTTAACAAAATAATGCGCAAAAATTCCACGTTAACACCAAGTTTGCAACATATAATGACTGTTTGAATGCCGATACTGCTTGCAAGAGTTGCACCACTGAGACCGCCAGTGAATGCGGATAAGTTAAACACTGATTGTTGAACTGAGTAAAGGCATGAAATATCATGGGTTTGAGCTTAGCTTTTAAGCCTTTTTTCCCAATGTCTGTGTATCTCCTAATGACTGTTTGGCTATTTTACACATACAAAACTGAAAAACAGTTACACAATCACTTATATAACAATATATTGTAGACTTATTTAATTGATTTCAAATAATTCATGAAGTAAAGAGCATGCACATAAATCAATAGGGTAATACATATAAATAATCAACTGACATGCTGTTAATTTTTGTTGCTTGGATGCAATAGACGCAAGTTAACGCTTTCATTAATGTTCTTCTTTTTTCTTCCTTTTATATTATGGACAGTGTTGAATGATGTGCGAAAATTTATGAGGACAAGGTTAAACTATTGTATAATATTTTGTCTCATTACAAAATAAGACAAAAGCAGAATGTTACGTTGTGAGCCAAATATTTTATCAAATTTGTGTTTGTGATTTATATTTACTATATATTATCATTTTGATCCTGTGCAGTAAATAGTTTGAAGTTGTTGTTTTTGTGAAAATGTAACCAGTTGTGAAATAATGTGATTTTTATTGCATGTTATTTAATGCATAATGTGATGGTATCCGTTTGAAATGAAAACCAATCAGGAATGATTCTAAAGCTTTTTAATGTTTCAGTTTCCACATTCATGATATTGTTTGAAATTATACTAGGACCGTAATTTTAACGTATATGTAATTCAATGCAATGTATGTATGTTGTACAATCATATTTTAAACTTTTTTGCTGGTGGAAACATTTTCCACCAGCAAAAAAGTTTGCAAAAATAATTTTTGTAAAATTGATGCTTGTTAATTTATCAGTGAAGAATGCAAATTTCTTTTAGATATAATTTAAATAAGTAAGTAACAAAACATAAATAATGCCATTATAATTTCATGAAAAAAAGTGAAACTATTACATTCAAAGTACATGTAATTGTTCGAAAACAGCAATAAGTGAATATATTTTAGATCAAATAAATATATTCAAGTTTTGTTAATGGTTGAGGTGGCTTACTATGTGCATGATTTTGTTAGACTTGTTTGAAAATAACATGTGCTGTACCTTGCTGTTATTGTCTAAAATTGTGATGTTTTGTGTGACTACCAATTTACTGGCTCAATAGACTGATCCCGGAATTCACATGAATTTAGAAAAACCCACTAATCAGGCCTTTTTCTGCCTATCTCACGGGTCCGATAGTCGGACCCATTCCCAATGCCAAATATGCATATTTTTTCCCAATCCTCAAAAAAAGAATCCCAATTTAAAAAAAATGTTTTTTTTTGTTTTTTGTTTTTTTTTAGAAAGAAGTGTCTCATGACTTATGTTTATTAGACTCTATATCTCAATTTTATTTTTTAAACAACTTACAAAATATATAACCATAATTTATATGATTTTTATCCAAAATGGCTGGAAAACTCCATGCCCAAATAATGCTTTTGTCAATGAAAATTCTTCCCAATTTTGAAGATTTCGTGACATGAAAAATCCCAATTTTGCTAGGTACTTTTTCCCAAAATAGACAGGAAAAGGCCTTACTAATCACCCTGGTACAAACAACGCTGGAATATTATATTAACCAATGATAGATTAGTTTTAATAATAACGGTTGAATAGGTCTGTGATTTTAATGGGTTATAAATGGGTCAACTTTATTTGAACCAGCAGATTAGTGGATTTTTGCAAAAGGTCACTTTTCTGGGATAACATATATGAAAGCTATATTTTCATGTGTCTGTATTGATCTGTCTATGTTATAACGATTGCCAGCTGTGTCTTCTAGATTTTACATCTGTTATTCTCAATCTAAAAGCATCATGCTTGTTCAATGGTTGATTTTACAGGCGCGTGGATCAAACATAAATATCCCTTTGCATGCTGGGAAATTTGTCGTCTGCTAAAATGTCGTCTGCTTAATTTCTAAAATTAGCATTTTCTTCAATTTTTTCAAAGAATACTATCAGAATAGCAAACAGTTTGGATCCAGATGAGACGCCACAGAACGTGGCGTCTCATCAGCAAAGCAAACAGTTTGGATCCTGATGAGACGCCACGTTCTGTGGCGTCTCATCTGGATCCAAACTGTTTGCAAAGGCCTTCAAAATTCGGTTCCAGCACTGAAAGAGATAAGACCACAATGCCTGTCCATTGAGCATTGAGAATGTCTCACACATTTATTTTAGCATGATGCCTGGTCAGACAGTAAAGACCCAAATATATTCAGGGTGCAGGATCAACAGGGTTTTCAGGGGTTTACACACAGGCTGGACAGAATGTTAACACACTGTTAAGAACTAATTTTTGCAAATACCTCAAGTTATTGAAATACATTTGCAAAAATCTTTAGTGCATAAAAGACAGTTTTTCTTGCTGTTTGTGCCGATATCTTAAGATTTAAGAATACAATCCTTGAATACGTCTGAAATTGGTGCCACATTTTCACATTGTGTGAAGCATTAATGTGTACATGAATGCTGTTCACATCAAAATTTTGGCCAAGAACACAGGCTTATTAAATTAAATGATTTGGATGTATTTCACATTGTTATAAGCAGCATTAAAAACTTGCTTGAATGCAATAATTAAAATTCTTAAAATAAAACGTTATTTGAAAACAAGCACCACTTACCGGTGTTACATTCACATTTAATTGTGAACCCCACAAAGTCACGTGATCCTGATCCCTGACAGTCTGTATTAACCCTCAAACAAGATTTATTAACAGTTATATCCTCGGGACAATGCCATTTTTGTTACATCAGCATTATTGTTAATATAAATCAGATATGTATAGTTTGATAGAACGTTTTGTTTTATTTCTGTGCAAACTCATACAAAGAGTACATAATTATGCATGAAAGTTGTACATTTACATACATAGACATGGAAATGCACCAAGACACATGATTGAAATATGATAGCCTTATTATGCTGTAACGTATCGCATTATAACCTGTTTATTTGGCTACCCATACAGCCAATGGTTTAAACCTATTTATTTTAGCTTGATTTCATCAAGGTATATTGAAATGCTTTTGAGTAAATTTCCTGGAAGGATCCAGTACTTGTTGTCTTTAAGAGAGAACTAAAGAACGCTCCCAGTAGGGATTTAACCTGTGACCTCTCGGCGACAGGCGGCAATTGGGCAAAATTCTTTTTAATAGTACAATCTTATGAAATGATTAATAACTTTTTATGCTCCCCAAAATATTTGGGGGGAGCATATAGTCGCCGCTTCATCTGTCCGTGCATGCGTGCATCCGTCCAGATTTTTGTCCAGGCTATTTCTCAGCAACTAATGACCGGAATTCAATGAAACTTTATAGGAAGCTTCACTACCAAGAGGAGATGTGCATATTATCAGAGGGTTTTGGTCGGAGGATTTTTCACAGAGTTATGGCCCTTTGAAATTTTCCATTAACTGTACATATATTGCAATTCTTGTCCGGGCTATTTCTCAGCAACTAATGACCGGAATTCAATGAAACTTTTTGGGAAGCTTCACTACCAAGAGGAGATGTGCATATTATCAGCCGGTTCTGGTCGGATGATTTTTCACAGAGTTATGGCCCTTTGAAATTTTCCATTGTACATATAGTGCAATTCTTGTCCGAGCTATTTCTCAGCAACTTATTACGGGAATTCAATGAAACTTTATGGGAAGCTTCACTACCAACAGGAGATGTACATATTATCAGCCGGTTATGGTCGGATGATTTTTCACAGAGTTATGGCCCTTTGAAATTTTCTATAAACTGTACATA
>VMBQ01002098.1:21482-42504 GCA_007657795.1 Dreissena rostriformis | reverse complement strand
AGATGAGCTTGTCCGGGCCATAGCTATGTTGTTCATTGTGAGACTTTGAAATCAATTGGCACATTTGTTTGCAATCATGCGAAGGTGTGTTGCGCGAAAGAATTACGTCTATATCTCCAAGGTCAAGGTCACACTTTGAGGTCAAAAATGGCCATAAATGAGCTTGTCCGGGCCATAACTATGTGGTTCATCAAGGGATTTTAAAATCATTTGGCACATTTGTTCACCATCATTGGACAGTGTGTTGCGCGAAAGAATTACGTCAATATCTCCAAGGTCAAGGTCACACTTTGATGTCAAAGGTTAAAAATGTCCATAAATGAGCTTGTCCGGGCCATAGCTATGTTGTTCATTGTGAGGCTTTGAAATCAATTGGCACATTTGTTCACCATCATTGGACGGTGTGTCGCGCGAAAGAATTACGTCAATATCTCAAAGGTCAAGGTCACACATGAGTTCAAAGGTAAAAAATAGCCATAGTTGAGCTTGTCCAGGCCATTACTATGTCGTTCATTGTGGGATTTTGAAATCAATTGGCACATTTGTTAACCATTATTGGACGGTGTGTTGCGCGATAAAATTACGTCGATATCTCCAAGGTCAAGGTCACACTTTGAGTTCAAAGGTCAAAAATGGCCATAAATAAGCTTGTCTGGGCCATAACTATGTCATTCATTGTGAGATTTTAATATTACTCTCCACATTAATTTTGTTCACAGGCATTGGATGGCGTATCATGCCAAAGAATTCAAGATTTCAAAGGTCAAAATGGCCATAAATGATAATGGCATAATAATTCTTAAAAATTGCCATAAATAAGCTTCTCTTGTTTTGTGAGACAGCATGCAAAATATTCTGTGTCAATGCAGCATGTGGGGGTATACATCACGTCAGTGACAAAGCTCTAGTTGGTGTATAGCTCTGACACACATTAACCTACACCACTGAAATTTTTGAATTACTTGCATTTAGATTGTTACATAAAAACAAATTTTATTACAGAATAAATAAATTTTCATTGGGCAAAAATCATGAATTGTACAGACTTCCTTGAATAGCTATTCCATTCGACTGTATAAAAAACATAACAAAAACTCATCTCAAGAACTTAGCTAGAAAAAAGAATAAATTGAAACGTAATGCATGTCTTTGGTATCATTATGTTTAGTCACTGACCAAGGCCCATTAATCTGACCAGTTATTTAGCAGAGTTATGAGCCTGCTTTGTATTTATCTACTACAGATATTTAAATCTTATCATCATACTAGAAGAACTTACAAAATCCTTTGACTGTAACAAAAAGTTTCATAAAATGATACCTCTTTTAGTACTTACCGAAATATTATTGTTTTAATTTTGTTCAAGTACAAAACTTTTTAATACTACTTTTTGGGGTCATTGACAAAATACATGAGTCACGCTATGGGAAAACTTGGCTTAATGCATGTGTGTAAAGTGTCATTCCATATTAGCCTGTTCAGTCTGCACTGGCTAATCAGAATGACAGTGTCCGCTTTTATGGATTTTTTTTATTAAAAGGCAGTCACTTCTAAACAAAAATCCACTCTAGACGAAAAGTGTTGTCCCTGATTAGCCTGGACTGCACAGGCTAATCTGGGACAATGCTTTATGCACATGCATTAAGTCCGGTTTTCCCAGGTTTTACATGTATACAAAGTCATGTATGTATATAATATCAAAGTCAAATGAAAAGTAGAGCATGCTTTCCTGAGACAGATGTTTGTAGTATTTTCCTTCACAGATTTTAATCAATGTCAGGTTTATGTTACAGTGTCTGAGCTATTTGTATGGCCTAAAAAGTATAACATGGTATAATATTATGTTAACACTCTAATAAATTATGTGTGTATGTATCCTAGCCCAACATAACCTTAAACTCATAAACTGTATAATATCTCATTGTGTACATGCTTGAATGTTTTTTTCAGTGCTTTTTTGGCTGATTTTATGTTATTGGTCATATTTCTAATGGCAAAAAGTATATTTTTCACAAATCCATTAACAATTGATGGTTTGACTTTCAGATTTTTGGAAATATATAGAGCTGTTAAGTTTAGAAATAAAAGAGTTTGAAGTTGTAATATCCATTCAACTGATATCTTTATGTTACGTATTTTCTGTTTTATATAAGTTTTATAAATTTTATTAAAAAATTGTAAATCAAGCAATAATACTTGTTTTCCCAATTTAAAGTAAATTGAAGCCAACATTTCCAATATCCAGGGAAATGGTCATATTCCCGAAATTGTAAGAAAAACCATGTTTGTATATTTGTCTTTGGTTTTATTTGTGGACTAAGTCTTGCTTAGTAGGGTACAATATTATGTTTACATGTATGTGATTAAAATTAGTCTAACACGGTAGCTAGAGTATGTTTACACGAAGGGTGTATGTTAACCTTTTACTGTCAAAATATATTTGCCATATGTGATATAATAAGCATACGCTAACTTTTTATAATTGACTTAGTATTAGTGAAAGATAAAAATTTAAGAGGACATAGATGATAATTAATATGCATGCATATAAACATATACAGGTATTTAAGACTATTAACTTCCTTTTTTTCTTGTATACCAGTGACTTCTGTTAATCATGTTTTCCAAATCTTCTAAGAAGCAAAACCTTTAATTTAAACCATGTTTTTATTTTGCCATGTATTCTGTTACCTATGACATGCACTTGTTTATAAAACAATTTATTTTAAACGAAACAAATATTTAGCAATTAAATAACAGATAAAAAAGAATCATATGAAATCAATTGTAACATATGGTATTTATTTACTGAATTTAACAAATGTTATGGCAAAAATTTCCCAATTTTAGCTTGGATCTTTTTGAAAAAATAGTCTGAGAAAGGCCTGCATGCTTTACCAGGGTGCAGGATCAACAGGGTTTTCAGAGGATTACACACGGGCTGGACAGAATGTTAAGAACTTTATTTTTGCAAATATCTCAAGTTATTGAAATACATTTGCAAAAATTTTTAGTGCATAAAAGACAGTTTTTTTTTGTAGTTTTTGCCGATCTTAAGATTTAAGAATAAATCCTTAAATACGCCTGAAATCGATGCCAAAATTTCACTATGTGTGCAGCATAACTGTGTACATGAATGCTGTCCACATCAACTTTTTGGCCAAGAACACAGGCTTATTTAATAAAGTAATTCTGATGTAGTTAATATTGCCATCAGCAGCATAAAAAACTGTCTTTTATGCACAAGTTCAAAATTCTTAAGATAAATTGTTTAAAAAAGTTATTTGAAAAAAAGAACCACCTACCAGTGTGTTTACATCCATTACGTTTAAATGTGCACCCCACAAAGTCACGTGGTCCTGCACCCTGTTTACATCTGCTTTCTGTTGTTACAGGCACTGTGAAATGGGTGGGTGTGTTGGATGAAGACTCAATTGCCCCAGAGCTGTATGTGGGAGTCAGACTGGACGATAATGGTAACAACAACATTGACAGAAATTGAGCCTCGCATTGGGAAAACAGGGTCTAATGCATCTGCGTAAAGTGTCGTCTCAGATAAGTCAGTGCAGTCTGCACAGGATAATCTTGGACGACACTTTCCTCCTTAACTGCATTTTGCTAAGAAGAAGCTTCCTTTAAACGAAAAATACCATAAAAGCAGATAGTGTCATCCCTGATTAGCCTGTGCAGATTGCACAGGCTAATCTGGGACGGCACTTACGCTGTGCATTAAGTCCTGTTTTAACAGAGCGTGATTCAATTATAAATGTTATTCTATTTCTAATTTTAATGAGATTAATTCATATTTTTATGCATTCTTTGGCGTATGATATAACTTTTTTATGCCCCTGAAGGTGGGCATATAGTGATCACACTGTCCGTCCGTCTGAAATTTCGTCACACTTTGCGTTACAGTTACGAAAAATGAGGAAAAACACTTTGCGTTTAGGTTTAGAAAAATGTGGAAAAAGGGGGCATTAATAATGTCATCCTATGGTGACAAGCCTTATTATTGGTAATTTTGTTCTACTGTTACAAAAAATGTCATTACAAATCTGACTTAGGTGCCAAATAAAGTACTACAGCACGCAATATGCTAAATTAACAGTTTGAAAAAAAAGTTGAGCATTGAAATTTATTCTGAAATAAACTTGTACTTTATTTTTTTCCAGTTAAAATATTCCTTGTATCCAAATGTTATAGGCTGTTGTGTCAATGGACTGTTGAAACTTTTGAGGGACCAGATCCTTCATAAAAAGTATTCAAGCACTTCTCTCTTGCCCATTCCTGTTTATATACAAGACCTTGTATTTTTAATAAAACATTTACATGTTTTTTACAATTTTAAATTAGAAAAAACAACAACAGACTCTAGATTATTGCTAAGCTTCATTAGATTAATGCATACTTATTTTATCAATTACAACTAATGATAACTTAATTGTTGTTTTTTTTGCCCCCGAAGGTGGGCATATAGTGATTGCACTGTCCGTCTGTCTGTCCGTCTGAAATTCCGTCACACTTTGCGTTTAGGTTTCGAAAAATGTGGAAGAACACTTTGCGATTAGGTTTAGAAAATGTGGAAAAATATGTCATCCTATGATGACAGGCCTTGTTTGAAAATATTATGCACTAATATAAAAAAAATCTGATACTCAGATTGTGTTCATTTCAGTAAACTCCACTCACAATGGCATGTACAATGGCAAGCGGTACTTCCATGTGCCACGGGGGCACGGTGCCATGGTCAAGTACACGGACGTTGTGCCATTGAAACACCCAGAAAAGAAACCCCCTCTGAGGGGAAACTACATGTTCCCCAGCTGGGATGAAGTACAAAAGAGAAGGAAAGAAAGAAATGTCAAGTAAGCATGTCAGGAGACAGAATATATATGAGCCTCGATCTGTGGAAAGGGGGTTTAATGCATGTGCGTAAAGTGTTGTCCCAGATTAGCCTATGCAGTCCGCACAGGCTAATCAGGGACGACACTTTCCCCTTACATGGTATTTTTTGTTAAAAGGAAGTCTCTTCTTAGGGAAAATCCAGTTTAGGCGGAAAGTGTGGTCCCTGATTAGCCTGTGTGGACTTGACAGGCTAATCTGGGACGACACTTGACACACATGCATTAAACCCCCTTTTCACAGAACAAGGCGCATAGAGAGAAGAACAGATTACTGTCCTATCGTTGTGTAATATATCAAATGAGGCTTAGAATAAAAAGAACGGCGAGGCTTGCACTATTTTCGTGCATTCTGATATAATACGCATCGATAGGGCAGTAACTCGTTTTTCTGTTTATCATACCTAAACATCCCCATTTTCAAAGAAATCATGAATAATAATACCTATGGCGCTGCATTTTTAGCGGGAATGACTATGTTTGAGTTGTAAATAATGCCTTCATGAACACTTGCTGTTATGAATATTTTTAAAATTCGTTTGTTGCTGTTTTTGTTGCTTTTTGTGTCTAAAATATATTACATCTTGGGATCAAATTGTTGTGTTGAATCTGATTCTATTTTACCAAAAATGATGACTTTATAGAGTTGATTCAGACTTAATATGACCAACCTCCAAATATTGCTGATATAACAACTTCCTGTTGACGTGATATACAAAAAATACATCAGGCAGAGTTATATCAGGCAGATATCAATGAAGTGGTATGCCAAATATTTTTTAATTCTCATCTTGAAGTTTTAATATCAATAACCAAAGTATAATAAAGTAACAAAAAAGAAGAATCTTGAATTTTGAAATTTACTCATCTAATGTACTCTGTCTAACCCCATTTAAATTTTGACAAAACATTTCGATAGATGGTACATGCGAACAACAGTTTTCTGCGCATGCAGTAAACATAGAATTTCATGGCTAATTTATTCAATCAGCACATTATTATATCCGTTTGCATCTGTGTAGTTACTTGACATAAGAGGCTGAAATTTTTCATAACTTCATAAGAAGGATGCGACTTTATGAAATCGCTGTAATTACAGAATTGCATGTGATAGATATGATTGATATTGTATCTTTTAAATGTTTGATACATAATATGATTTTATGAACTTTGACATTTTGTTTGGTGGTTTTCATTTATATTAACAACATTTCGGTCGCTTCAACTAGCTTGTTTTGAAAGATTAAAGGGTATTAGTTCTATCTTTATATGAAAAAAAAACTTGGTTTAAATTCATTCTACTTCCGAAGGCTATGGAAGAAACATGTGTAGTAAGTAAATAATTGGAATTAACAAAACTGACACGTTTGTACAATAAAATATATTTAATTAATCTTAGAAATTGAAGGGTAAGTAAAGCATATAAGCCTTGCTATGGGAAAATGGGGCTTAATACATGCATGTAAAGTGTCGTCCCATATTACCTATGCAGTCTGCACAGGCAAATCAGTGACAACTTTTTCCATCTAAACTGGATTTTCACTTAGAGACTTTCTTTGAACAAAAGAAGCGGAAAGTGTAGTCCCTGATTAGCCTGTGCGGATTGCATGAGCTAATCTGGGATGACACTTTACGCACATGCATTCAGCCCTGTTTTCCCATATCGAGGCTCATATGAAACATTTCAGACTACAGAACATCTATGCGACTGCTGGGATGCAGGGACCCCAGTTTGTAGAGCCATATGTTTCGCCGCCTAAGACGGCCGCCGGCTCCCAGCGCCTGTCACCCGTGAAGTCCTTACGGGAACCGGTTATACACATAGGCGACCCAAATGACATCGCTCTTCAAGTAAGATCTTTGTGGTCCTCAAAACACATTGTTATTTGAACTTGAAATTGGACATCAATCTTGGATAAATTGAGTTTTCCAAGAATGCTTTATATGCAGTATTACCTGTTGTATTTATTAGTTTTGACAAATTGTAAGTAAAATAGACACCTCTATATACACCTCTTTTAAATTGATTTTACCACAAAACTGAATGCTGTTTGGATTTTTGTTAAGATCGCCCAAAAAATGAAATTGACCAGGCGTGCATGTCTGGAACACAGTTAAAAAAAACCATTGAGAACGATCTGGGACGACACTTTACGCATTAAACCATCTTTTCTCAGAGCGCAGCCCATATTATTATCAACATTGACAAACAGTAACTAAGCACCTTTAACATTTTGTGTTCAGGTGTGCTGAAAATAATGTAAGGGAAATAACTATTGAAAGGTTGACCTATGGTATTTTTCGTAGGTTTAGTGATAAACTGCCTTTTGAAAACATAACAATGTTGACAAGTCAGCTGTGCCATTGAACCAGTGATGATAGTTTTTGTCATAATTGTGAGAACAATTAGCAAAATGGAATAGACCCTTTTCACAATAGGCCAAAATTGATAAGAGCGCGAAGTCACGTGACTCGCAGAATTTCAGAACGAGGCTGAACATGTAGCCATTTCTGATAGCCAGGTAACAATGCATTTGATTTCGACCTTTTACGCTTTTTAAGATTCGGCGACGTAATGATATTGTCAACACGACATTATTTTCATTAAATATACACTTCCCTTTTTAAGTGTTAATACATTAATTAAATGTTCTTGATTTAAGTACTTGCTGTCATTCAATTGTTTGCACACATTTTGACACTCTTTGTTTGAGCATTGTTATCGCGGTATAATCAAAGATCTATCAATAATCTTGTTTATTGATTTATCTGTGGTTTTATTGCCCCTGTGTTCAGAACAACCCATTATCTCGTTATGATCAGATACTGTGCCGATAAAAACTAAATAACAACAAGGTGCCATAAACCACATGTGGTAGATGTCTGGTTATTAAACACAATTTATGATACCTCCGTGTCTTCTCCTGGTAGTAGTATTGCGTAGTCATTTCTTGGACTTATTTAACACCAAATACTCAAATTGAAAGTATTTTTTCCAAACAGATTGTCAGAAACTAAATACTGTATAGCAAGTTAAATCATAATATGAGTGAATGTCGGACATTTGTTCCCACGTACAATCGTTCAAATCCTAATTTTGAAATAGGCGGACATTCGTTCCTACGTTATATTGACAGCCTGGAGATTCGTTCCTACATTATATTGACACCCCGGACATTGGTTCCTACATTATTGCTATCCTGGCCTGTATTATCACATTTTATCCAAATGAATATCTGGGCAATTTTTTACTGGTATTTTAAATGTGTCATTATTAAAATAGTGTGCTTTTTATCCAATTGTATGCAGTTTAAAGAATGTTTCGTGAGCATGAGCATCAGTGCTCCAGCTAGGATTTGAAGGGCAGAGGGGGCTATTTTGTCAAAAGGGCACTTTCGAGCGCGCGCTATTTTGTCAAAAGGGCACTTTCAAGCGCCCGGTCGTATCCGGAATACTCCCTGTTACATATTAATTTTTATATTATTACTAATCGTTAGAATATATTATTTCCATTATTATTAAAATATGCAAAAGCAATGTCTACAATGAGGAATAAATAAATAACAATGTAATAAGGGATTTATAAATTATAGTTTGTCTTAAAAAAAGTGTTGTTTTTTAATAAAAGGGAAGGGCGGGGCTTCGGAAAGGCAGGGCGGGGCGCCCTTCCATTCAGGCCTGAGCATGATAACGATAGACATTATTCGAATATATTGACTTACATGGAGATCTGTAATTAGCGAAACCTTGCAGAAATCAGGGCGACTAACTGCATAGCCACTGTAGTGTAGACATAGACCTGTGTTTCTTGGCGTACGAGTGACCCTCGAAGCATAGCACAGGCTTACCGCAATTTGTTAAAAGTTACATGTTGGACGTTAATTTGAAGAAGTTGCCCATTACTATATATAAATGTAATATTGTTTTTTTCCAGTTTAGGTATTGCCTGTAATTGTAGGATCGAATGTTCGGGTGAAAAAATTATGTAGGAATGAATGTCCGGGCTTTAAAACTATGTTGGAACGAATATCCGGTCTGTCAAAATAATTTTGGGACGATTCTCCGGGTTGTCGAAATAACATAGGAACGCATGTCCGGGAAGTTGAAACAACGTAAGAATGAATGTCCGGCTTGTCAAAATTAGCGTAGGACGATTGTCCGTGGAAACGAATGTCTGGATAACTAATACAGTGCTTAAATCCTATACATTATAAATATTTTTTTAATTTAATGCTTAACATTTAAAGTGTTAAGCAGGTACCGGTAAAATAAAACTCCATCAGTATAGGTAGTCCTATTAAGAGTGTATGTGAGTGTACGGAACAACATAATTTAAACAAGCATTTTCGTTGACCACAACGGGGTTAAATAATGTTTCCGAAAAATACAAACAATAGAGATTTATTATATAAAAGGATACTGTAACATATTAATCACTCATAATCACGTATAAAGAGATATCAATATGCATGTATAGACACTTCAGTTTGCACCACGTCCGTTTTTTTCACGTGCATATATAATAATTCTTCAATATTGTCATTCACTGTACAAGAAAATGTATTTTGTTTAAATGAAAATTAAAAGAACATTTAAATAGTGTCATGTCCTTCGCCTTAATAGTGCTTTGTCTTATAGTTGATTCAACATACCTCTTTTAGTTCGATCGTTCATGGAAAATATTATACACCAACACACATACCTTTGAGAATTATAGTTATATAATACTATGTATTGTAATATACCGCTAATGAATATCTTTGTTTTGTGCAATAATCAATTTTTGGTCTTCAGACCACATTAACTCTGATGTTAATGTGTAACTCGTATTTTTATAAAGATGAAATACAATTTATAATATATACACTAATGGTACTAAATATTATGCCACTGAATTATTTAGGTGTTAGAATGTTTCTTTTATAATTACTTATCAATTTCTTGAATAAACACATGCCTGTATGCATATGTTTGACGTTATTGTAATCAATGTCAGTGCTCATGAAAATCCCGAATGTAAACAGTAACAATTAACTGGTATATCATCATCGATATTCTCCTCCAAAGAAAGTTACATGTTCAACCTCGTTCTGAAATTCGACGCGTCATGTGATATCTAAAAATAGCAACAGTGGTAGTATTGTGAAACTGGTCTATTAGTTTAGTTTAAACCTATTTATTTCAGCTTGATTACATCGAAAGCCCAAGGCTTAATTGTAACATTCTCGAGACCGTTTCCTGGGACTATAACCAGTTCTTGGTGTCTTAGGGGGTGAGATCTAAAAAACGCTCCCACTGCACAGGCTAATCTGGGACAACACTTTACGCACATGCATTAAACACTGTTTCTCAGAGCAAGGCTCCTATGTTTATTTAGGGAGGTTAAGCAAACTGGAAGCCTGGCCAAAATAAAACTTAGCACTGCAAAGTGACAATTATCAAGAAAATATGAATGTCCTCGGTGAATCTTTGAAATCAATATCTGTTAGATGTTTAAAGAAAGGTCAGATGTACTCATCTTGTTTAGGCTAACTTATATGATCACAACAACCGATACAAAAATTGTAAGGCAAATTAAGGTCTTTAAAAGAGTGATATCAACTAAGGCCGATCGACTATACCTGATACATGTATAGAATATTAATTTTATTATACTAAAAAACATGCAGTTATATAAATATCAAACTAGTCATTAGTTCATATTTTCTTGAAAAATAAAGGGCTCATCCAAATTGATTGGTTATATACATTTTGATAAGCGCCTAACCATTATTAGCAAAAATTGTAAGACAAATTAAGGTCTTTAAAAGAGTAAATGATATCAACAACTGTTGCATTATTGAAAATTGCATGCAAAATGTCAGAGGAGTCGAACCCTTGACCTCTTGATTGCTAGGCGGACACCATATCCACTATGCCACAGCGACCTCTTGATATATATATTGAAATCCAACGGAGCCTTTGCGTGTAAGTGGTGTTTTTCCTCTGTAAAAACTTGCTGGATGTTAGCCTGTTGTTTGTGTTGTCAGGACGTACAGCGGCGAGGTCAGCTGGACAGTCGGCGTAAGGTGCGGCGGGACGACCGAGACCAGCGCGAGATGGAGCGGCTCCGGCAGCATTTCGGCGGCGGACCGGACGCCGACCGCCTGGCGCAGACGCTGAAGAAACTAAAACTGGCTTATCAGGAGGGCAAGACAATGATGCGCAAGAAGTCTCCAACAGCGTTTGATGATGATTCTGAATATGGCATCAGTGACTACTGACCGACACTAACTGACTGTTATTGTCTAATGACTGTTACTAAGTTGGGATAATGAGATTAAAAGCTGTGTTATATTTTGTACTTTGAATTGTACATAACTCCAAAGAGGTTGCTGAATTATTATTTTATTATTTGCCAAGAATTGTTTACTGACAGTTGTTGATAGTTATCTATAACGGTGTCGCCACATCACA
Source organism: Dreissena rostriformis (assembly GCA_007657795.1). Taxonomy (NCBI): domain Eukaryota; kingdom Metazoa; phylum Mollusca; class Bivalvia; order Myida; family Dreissenidae; genus Dreissena; species Dreissena rostriformis. The sequence goes on along the minus strand of VMBQ01002098.1, from coordinate 31,147 downwards.
ATGTATAATGTATATAAGCCCCAGTCAGAAAGAGTTGTAGGACTCTTGTGTCTTTTTTCGATGTTTATGCCTTTTCCCCAGAAGCAAAACTCCTTATAACCAACACAATATTATAAATCAGCACACAGAATGTCTTCTTACTTGTATGTAAATGTTTGTGTCTGTTATTTGTTACCCAATTGGGTTCAGCAGATTTTCCCAATATCTTCAATTAGCTAAAAACCATAGTAATTAAGAATACACTGTTAGCAAAATGTTCACCTGGACCTGTTTTAATAAAGCTCCTGATGGAAATCTTATCTTAAGTTTTACTTAAATGGAATCTTCAGATCCAATTTTTCTCTGCAAAACCCAGTGTTTATCGCTTAAAAATTGCAACAATAATAATCATTTTGGCATAATTTGCTCGTTTGAAGTACTTCCATGCAAACACATCTTAACACTAATGAGACAGAGACTTGAGTTTTTTTTAAACGTGTAAGGATATTCCTTTAGGTACTTTGTGAATATGGACCCAGGCGTATTTATATATAACTTTCTCAGCTGTAGTGTGGCTGGGGGCTAATATAGATAAAATCATAGGGAAATTCAAATAATGTTTTAAATTGTCTTTTATGTATATAATTATGTATAATGATTTTTTCAATGAGTGTTTCTTTGCTATGCATTTGTTATCTTTGTTTTAGAAGTTTGTAGTTTTGTTTTGTTTAACTATTTAAAATATTGATCAGACGCTTATGAAGCCTTACATTTTATTATAAAAATACATATTTTTGATTGTTTGCATATTCAAACACTAATTGCAATATTTGCAAACTAATTCCATCAAGACTTTATTGGCAGTAGTATTCCCTCTGTATTGTCTATGACAGCTATAATATGTTTAAAGTTTAGGTCTAAGTCTTATATAAGACATTATAACAAATATGCCAGTATTTTACAAATCCATAACATTTCTTGTCAACAAGAATAAATGTATAGTAAATCCATAGTATGTTTTACCAGGTTTTCAAAGATGTTGAAAATCCTGTTTAAAAGATCAAAGTATGGCGGGCAGGTGGGTTGACATCGTCAAAAAGATTGTTTCCTGTTAATTTCTTTAGTTTCCATAGACCAAACGTGATGAAACTTTGGATATAGCAAGGTTGTTTGCAAACCTTACTTGGGATTTTATTTGGGGCATGTCAGGTCAAGGTCACTGTTGCTAAAAAAAGAAAAACAGTTTCTGCTCCAGGCCTTGAGCCTGGATGTATTATACTGAAAACTTGTGTGAGGTAGCTTACATAGAGAATAATAGGTTACCTATTATTCTATTTATCCCACTTTTAATTCAGTTAACCTTTTTATTTAAACAAAATAAGTTTAACTTGTTATTTTCGCTTGATATATGACGTCATTTTGTCGAAATATGACGTCATTTCGTGCCGTGTATTATAGCAGAAATTTAATCAACGGGGCTATAATCAATCGAAATTGCTGTAAAAGTGGGATAAATGACAATCTAGCGTGGGATTGCATTTGAAGTCTCTTTGACTAAGGTCATGGTCACCGTTGCTAAAAGCAGAAAACAGCAAACTGGTTGTTTCCAGTTTATAACCAAAGTTTGCATTGAAAATACATTTGCATTATGAATGTTAAGATATACACTGTAACTCCAATATATCATGGTCCGTTATATCGCGATGTCCAACATATCGCGAAATCGGCTATGGCTCCCAAAAATTAGACGAGCAGGATTACTAAATGACATGTTTAAATCTGAGAATTTGCTAACCAAGATAAAAACCAGTGGTAGCTAGTATTGTAGCAAGCTTGCATGGAGACATCAATTAGGATTGTATATGGGTCATGATGGGTAAAGATCAAGGTTCCTAAAAATATAAAAATTAATAAATTTAGTTTAGATGGATGTATTGCATTGAATGTTGTATGTAGGTTGCTGATATGCAGATCTAACATGGGAGTTCTTTTGGAGCCATTCAGGTTTAAGACAAAGTAAAAATAGTACAATTATTTCTGCTTAAAACTTCAATATGGATGGAGATATTGTGCTGAAAATGTTTGTGAACGTAGCTTACACGTATACCTGACTGTGATTCCATTTGGGACCGGCTGGGTCAAGATCAAGGTCACTGTTTCTAAAAGTAAGAATATACTTTTTCCACTAAATAGCTGGAGTTTTTGTATGGAGTATTGTTCTTAAATTGTGTAGTGCTAGCTTACATTCAGACCTATCTTTGGATGGCACAATTATTTAAATTTAATTAATAACTTGAACATTGTAAACCTGGTTTTGTGGCCTTGCTATGCTTTTTGTTTTTTTAATGTCACGTGTTGGACATCAGTTTGTTCTGGTTGTTCTACTGGTTTGTTAATGATCATGATAATCACTTATAAGTGTTGATAAATATATGTGTGAAAAAGTGTTACTATACCAGTATATATATATTGTTTAAATATGTGTCTATTTTTCAGGGTAGAACTGTCTATATGCAACTGTAACAGCATTTTGAATGTATTTATGGGTAATTTTATACATTTATTGTGCCTTATTATATTGTGATATGTTACATCATCTGACATTGCAGAATAAACAATCAAAATATACATTTTGCTTTCAAAATAAAACAAGTTACACCATAATTTGGTATGCTTGCAAGATGTAACTCAGAAGGGACTCTTATGGTACCTTCACATTCAATTTAACATTAGTTTAGTTCCTCATTCGAAAATTAAGGGCCTTTTATTAACCATAAAAAAAAAGAGAAAATACATAAATTTTAATTCCACTATTTATTATTATAACAGTTACAGTCTGCATAAGGTTTTGCGACATACACACAAACATACGTAAGGACAATTAAATGAATTGCTTACCGGTAATATCTCCCACATCAAATCCTACCACATAACTTGATATTGACATGTTACTGATAACAAAGTTAACCTAACAATTGCAATGCAATAAACAACATTCATTTGTTGTTTTAAGAAATGATTAACCAATAACATGAATTGTGAACTGGGTTGCCAATTTTAAAACTTCTCATTTAAGTTCAATTCTAATTGACAAAATCATACAGTTATCCGATAAGCTTTTATTTAACACACAGTTCAAAGTATTTGATATAAACATTGGAACAAGAGCTTAAGTACAATAATAAGAAAATAATTGAAGAAAAAATAAAGTATATCCCTACAGTATTCAAATCTGGAAACCATCTGCTTAAAAGGCTGTCGCCTCTTATCAATCAATCTGAACTGTTATATTTTGTCATGCAATTTAACTGTTTAACAAAATCATGCAATACGTTCTTTATGTGTCTCAGTCTTAAGTATTATTTAACATCCTGGTGTTCAGTATTATTTCAGTATTCTCTCATTTTATTGAATCAAAAAGTTTGTTAATCATGATTTTACAAAACTGTTAACGAGTCCTTTTTAACAAATCAAACTGAGATGTCAAGCAAGAATGACTGCAAGAAAATATGTATGACACAAGGTCATATCATACAATGTCAAGCAAGAATGACTGCAAGAAAATACATATGACACAAGGTCATTATAATCACACAAATATTACCCATTCCTCACATCTCAAGTTCACCATGTATATGTGATGCAGAAAAGACAATGGAATCTTTTTAAAATCAGTGATTACAAGTCAGACATGAGAATGGAAAGGTGAAAGAAAAACATCTGAAACCCGCTAGACGACTTCAAATCTTTGCATTTTAACACAGATCTCATCAAGTTCAACAACTTGTCTGATGCAAACTTTCAGTGAAAAACAAGGAAATCAGCTGGAAAAAGCAACATTCCCATTTCAGTTTCAATGTTTCAAAGGAACATTCTTCATTTTTTCAGTGACACAGCTCAGAAAAGTTGTTTAACTTGGTGGGATCTGTGTACAAATGCAAAGATTTGAAGTGGGGAAGGGGGTTGAGCTGTTTTTTCACATTTTTGATTCCCATGTCTGACTTGTATGAACTCTGATTCAAGATTCCAAGGTGAACTTGAGATGTTAGGAATGGGTAACATTTGTGTGATATGACAATGTATCATGTGAGGAATGGTTAAAAACCTTATGAGGTCGGATAACATTTAACATCCATCGGACCTCACCAGATTTTACTGGGCCTTTTTCTTCTTTAAACAAACAATAGAAAATACCTTTTAAAGAGTTTATTTTTTATCATGATGACGTTCACAATATAAAACCATTCTTAATACAATGAAAAAACAACTACATTTAAACCTGTTCTATTAAAACATATGGTAAAACTTTGAATTAAAAGTATGTGATTTTTTGTATAGATGTACATAACAAGTAATTTTTAACAGCAATATAAGTTCAAGTTCTGTTTATTTGTGAAATAGGCCTCCAGCCCCTGACACTTATATATTACAATCCATGCAAGACAGTGGTGTGTGCACAATTGGTTGGCATAACATGTAAGCATATTATCAAGTGGTAAACAATGCTTAACAATAGCATGCTAAAACAGTGTTCAACATTTGCATGTTGTAGGGCAAAAATGTTATATTAACATTTATCATACCGCTGCAATGATATCTGCCTGATATAACGCTGCATGATATATTTTTTATATCATGTTCAACAGGAAGTTCTTATATCAGTTGATGTGTCATATTACTAAGACTTAATAAATAAGTAATATTTAATTGTAAAAATAAATCAGATTCATTAAAACAAGCAATTTGATACCAAGATGTATTACATTTAATCCACAGAAAGCAACACAAACAGCAAAAGACGTATTTTCCAAATAAAAAAAAATAATGTGTAAATGCTGATGACGTCATTTTCAACAGGAAGTTGTTATATCAGTCGATGTTTGGATGTAAGTCATTTTACTCGGAATGAACTATAAAGTCATCATTTTTAGTAAAATAAAATCAGATTCAATAAAACAAACAATTTGATACCAAGATGTAATACAAAAAAGCAAAACACATCAGCGAAAACATATTTTACAAATATTAAGCGCACGTGCTCATGACGTCATTATTAACAAGTCAAACGTCAAAGATCCTATTCATACCCACTAAAAATGCAGTGTCATAGCGATTTTTTTTTCATTATTTCTTTTTAAATGGGGACTATTTAAGACTGAGGGTATGATAAACAGAGAAACCGATTAGTGCCTGATCTTTTTGTAATAAATCAGGCTCGGCACGAATAAAATAACGGCTCTGCAAGCCTCGCCGTTATATTATTCTAAGCCTTGCCTGTTATATTACAAAAAGATCAGGCAGTAACCTGTAATTCTCTATCCATTAGATTACACGCCCGCATACATATATATAGATACATTTTAAACATAAGTACACCTTTACAATTATTCAAAACAGAGCTCAGTCTTGTGGAAACCCACACAACTAGGTTATATCATAGCTCAAGAATTAATGTTTGCGTTTCAAGTGCTTTAACAATTTAAGAAGCAGTTTGTTTTATTGTCTCTTCATTTTTACTTGACAACATTATTATCAATTTGTGTATACATGGGTTTATAAAAAATTTACGTTGTATATGTTTTTCGTATGTCATGCAATACGGGGCACTTTGATATGAAATGTAATTCACTTTCTATTTCACCAGCATTGCAAATTAGGCAAATTGTTGGTGGTTTAAATCTATATATTTAGCTTGATTGCATCGAAAGCCGTAGGCTTATATAAACGCTCTCGAGTCCATTTCCTGGGACTAGAACCAGAACTTGATGTCTTTGGGGAAGATCAAAGCAACGCTCCCAGTGGGGTTCGAATCCGTGACATCCCGATCGCTAGGCAGACACCATATCCACTACGCCACGGCCATCTAAAAATTGTTGTTCTCTAGTTAAACAGCGATATCTGCCAGTTTCAATTTCTATCGCAAAACTGCGCCTAAATTTGCGCACAGATAGGATATAAACCAATAGTACTCTTACTTTTCACACAAGATAAACATATAAGTTGACAATGAAACAAGAGATGTGTTTGTCAGAAACACAATGCCCCCTACTGCGCCGCTTTGAAATAAAAAATTTATTTATCATTTGGCAGGTATAGAAATGATCTCCCTTTAAAGCTTATTACTTCCCTTGGATTGTGTTTTTGACCTTTGACCTTGAAGAATGACCTTGACCTTTTACCACTCAAAATGTGCAGCTCCATGAGATACACATGCATGCCAAATATCAAGTTGCTATCATCAATATTGCAAAAGTTATGACCAAACTTTAACCTAGGTTAAAGTTTTGGGACAGACACACAGTAAGACAGACACACACAATGACAGACAAACAGGCCAAAAACAATATTCCCCCTCTTCTTCGAAGAAGGGGGCATAAAAACACATAACGACATGTTACAATAGTACTCTTTCTGTTTACACAAGATAAAAATATGAATTGACAATAGAAAAAAAAAACATCACGGCAAGTTACAATTGGACTCTTACTCTCGCCTACATCACGAAACAAGGTGCAATATTTGACTCGTTCTTAGAATAGCACTTGGAGTTTGTTACATTACCAGCAAAGATAGCAAATTTGACTGCTTGTTAAAATCCATTATAATTTATCATTAAACAATACACACATGTATATCAAAGTAAAATAAACATAAACCAGTCCGTATATTTTTCACTTATTCCTAGTTTGGTTTTCATTTTCAACCAAAACTAAGTTTTACATATAATTTTTTTTGTCGGACACAAGACCCGAAAGTTTTGGGAATAATAAAGGACCTCAGAAATTTTATCGGAAATGTCGGAGATCCGACGTCTTTTGCATGGGTTGTCTGCCATGATAAATACATATCAGAAGCAATCAATTGTTTTCTGCAGATGGTTTGGATCCTACACTTCTTTTTCATATCTGATTAAAACCTGCTCAATACTGCAGGCAAAAGCAACTGAAGCACAATGAAATATCCTTTCACTAGTTGCCTGGTATTTCTATGGTGTAAAGGTTGGCAGTCCCGAATTACCCATAAGGCAAAGTACAACTGCCTATGGGCAAGCGACTTTTAGGGGCCACATTAGACCTTGAAGAAAGATTTGTTTACGTAAATAAACAGACTACAGTGATTGTTTTTTATTATTTTTTTTATATCATATTGGCATTACAGTATTATAATGACTTCATATACCTATAAAAAGACATTGTCACATTGTATGTCTTGCCAGCCTTGGCACTGGTAGGCTAATTTAAACGAGTAAAATCGACTGGGAACTGGCGTTTTAGTAGGCATTAGGCCGACTAGGGACCTGGGGCCCAAAAGGTTTCACTGTCTTTCGGCTTCCACGTTGTTAAACCGGCACTGAAGGTTGGTGTCTACTTTCATGAAGATGAGAACTTCAAGTCTCTGATCCTTCCATGAATTCTTCACATATCAAGAGGTATTCTGAAAATAAAGTAAAACTCAAATTATTTCTTATTCTTGTTGTTGACTTTCTATATTAATTGATATTGATAATAATAATTGTACTTGAGCTTGTCACATTCAATAATTTTATAGAAATTTATGTCAGATTATTAAGTTGGAAAAGGAGAATAACTTTATCAATTTTTAACATGGGGTAAAAAAAATCACACAGGCACACTTTCATACAACCGTACCTTCCCCAGCTGCCATATTTTTCAATTGTTCCGAACCATTTTCGATCTGAGATATTTTTAAGGCAAACATTCTTAGCAAGTTCCCTGATGATTGGGCAAAGAAATAAGATTTCTAGAGTGTTAACTAGCTTTTTATTGAATTTCACCAAGTGACCTAGTTTTTTTCTCACATCACCCAGTTTCGAACTCGGCCAAGATGTGATTGGGACAAATGTCCAGACAAAGTTTCATGAAGATTTCGCAATAATTGCAAAAAAACAAGAGTGTTCAAAAGGCAGATGTTGACGATCCACAATGGAACACGGACAAAAGCGTATTTTGCTCTAGATTTTCCCTAAACTTAAGTTGCCAGTGATTCTTCATGTCCTGACAGTCACACCATATCGTCAAAACCCCTGTATACCAGTATATTCCATTGTCAACATTAACCCTTTGCATGCTGGGAAATTTGTGGTCTGCTAAAATGTCGTCTGCTGAATTTCTAAAATCATCCTTTTCTTCACTTTTTTTCAAAGACCACTATCAGAATAGCAAACAGTTTGGATCCTGATGAGACGCCACATTCTGTGGCGTCTCATCTGGATCCAAACTGTTTGCAAAGGCCTTCAAAATCCGGTTCCAGCGCTCAAAGGGTTAATATTGATGAGCCAATTAATGACCAACAAAATCAATCTTTTTTAAATACTCCTCAGATGTAGGCTAAAAGGCAGCTATCAGCATATCGGATATATAACAAAATTGAATGGAAATAACGTTAATATTAAAAAGCTATATGTAACAGTTTTGATGACCATTTAATCAGTCAAATTATCGTACAGAATTGGACACGGAACCAATGAGATGTGTCATCAATCATTAACAAGTAAGAAATATTACTATGTAGCCATTTATCCTACGTTGTTTGAAAAGCATTTTATACTATTGAGGTTGCTAGCCTAATCTTCGATGGTAAATCAAAACCCACAGTTTATGATCACCCTCAGGTATCACTGTGGTGCAGTGGATATGGTGTCCGCCAAGAAATCTGCAGCTCACGGGTTCGATCCCCACTGTGGGAGCATTCTTTAAATCTCCCCACAAAGACACCAAGTACTGGTTCTACACAGAGGTCCAAGACTCATTGAAAAGTCAAATTGCGTCCATGCTCCAGAGGAACCCTTCAATTAATGGGTAGAAGAAGAAGGTCCCGGGAATGGTCCTACCATTCAGGGTGTCCATCAGGTGAGAGTCTCCACTGACCCAGTGCCTACAGAAGTGGTCTGCGCTGTCAGGCTGGGCAGGATCCAGGCTGTTGATGAGGTGCTGCTTGCACAGGTAGCGCTCTCGAACCAGCCGCTCTGACCCCTCACACACACCCAACAGATCTACAGTGAACAGGGGTAAAAACAGCAGCGTTCTGGGAAAACTGAGCTTAATGCATGTGCGTAAGATGTGCTCCAAATGTCCTCTAGATTAGCCTGTGCAGTCTGCAAATCTTCACAAGTATAATGTGGAGATTATTATTACCAAGGATTTCATCATTATGTCAATGTCAAATAGAATGTGAAACTTTCAGGTTCTTATTTCATACAATATTATATCTTATGGACCATAATGGAGTAAAGTTGTAAGAGTTTTATTTAAACTCTTTTTGTGTGTGTGTGTTATCCTACCACTTGAAGGGACTGTAAACCACGAATGACGAAAAAAGAAAAGTTCTAAAATACCGTATTTTTTTTACAATTATTAGTTTATATTGATTAAAATATCATGACTGGTATATTACATTACATGAAAAAAGTTCATTTTTTCAGTATATTCGGTAATAAAATTTGGTGAAATCGAAAGTACATCGAAAAAATAGGTGACATAACGATTTACGCACTATAAATAACGCAAGTAGATTGCTAATTTTATATGTAAACAAGGGCTGTTTGTAAAACATGCATGCCCCCCATATGGGCTGTCAGTTGTAGTGGCAGCCATTGTGTGAATACGTTTTTTTGTCACTGTGAACTTGACCTTTGACCTAGTGACTTGAAAATCAATAGGGGTCAT
>VMBQ01002098.1:5742-19909 GCA_007657795.1 Dreissena rostriformis | reverse complement strand
AGGGGGGGGGGGGGGAAATATATACAATTTACTACGCATGCACAAATTGCATTCCTGGGTTTACCATGTGACGATGATGATCAATTTACTGACGTTATTTATAGTTAACTGGTAGTTACCTGGTAGACTTACACAGTAAAAGAAAAAGAAAAAAAAGGAAAAGTAAAAATAAAAAAAAAACTTTTTTTAAGTAATGTTATATACCAGTCGTGATATTTTAATCAATATAAACTAATAATTGTAATAAAATACGGTATTTTAGAACTTTTCTTTTTTCGTCATTCATGGTTTACAGGGTCTTTAAAATGTTGAATAACATAAGACATATATTATTATCACATACACTAGCAACTAATTGTTGTATGTTTAACATATGAATGCCAAGATATTTTACACATGGTATGTGGAAATTTATCTTTGCAAAAGAAGATGTCTCTACACTGCAGTTTGCCTGACCTGCGAGGGAAGGCAGAGTAGCCGTTGCCTTGGTGACGTCGGTGACCTGGTCACGGCACTGGCTGTACTGATACATGCACACATCATACTGCTGGCTCAAACAGCTGCTTTGCATGCCCAGGCTTTCTCTGTAAAGGATTGAAAACCACAAAGCTATGTACATGTAAATAGGTACCGGAATGGTCTTAGATGGCTCACATGAGTTATCATAATTCTATTTTTACTTAAGACCATATCCAATATATGACATCACTTAAACCTGCAGCCCAATCATTTCACAAGCTTCAATAGTTCATGTTGATTTTTTTTGTTAAATATGAACAAGTTTTTAATGAATTGAACAATTACAAATATTCTGCACATGACTGAAGAATAAATTTTACATCTACAGTGATCATAGTTTATAATAAAGCTATCAGGAAAATCCCTAATCCCTGGCAACCATATTTTCCAACAGTGCAAAGAATGATTTTTTTTCAAATTTGGTAAAGATTGTCAAGTTTTCAATATCTCCACATAAGGAAAACAGTCGGTTGCACACTGATAACATTCCACTCACATCTAAAGTGTACGCCTTGACAGACAGACATCAATGGCCAGACAGGCACAAGACTATACAGACACACAGACACATACATATACATACAGTCAAACATCGACAGAGAGACAAAGACAGACATGGACAGACAGACAACAATGACCAGACAGACAGACACAGACATCAACGAAAAGACATATACAGACATGAACATTTAGGTAGACATAGACGAACATTCAGACATCGATGGAAACACAGACATTGACAGACAGATATCAACGGACAAACACAGATCTCAACAGAAACACAGACATTGACAGACAGATTCAGACATCATTGGACAGACATGCACAGACATGGCCGGCCAGACAAGACATTAACGGAAACACAGACATCGACAGACACACAGACACGGACATCAAGGAACAGACAACATTGACAGACACACAGACATCAACAGACACACAGACATTCAGGACAGACATCGACATACAGACACAGACATTGACAGAGATTGGTAGTAAGCTAAAAGTTTAAGAGGACACCGCACAACGCAATTTTGACATTTGACCTCAAAGTGTGAACATGACAGCTGAGGTAGGATAACAGGTTAACTTAAAACAGCAGTCCGGACAAGCTATTTTTTGGCAAACTTTTACCTCTGAACTGTAAAAATTTCCTAGACCTGTGAGGTAGGTGAAGTAATGTTACATGCCACATGTTGTCTTATGATTGATTGCATTAATTTTGTGCCAAGTAATTTTAAAATCCATCAATATGTGGAAAATGTATGGCTAGGACAAGACTTTTCGAGTTTTTATAAGACAAATTTTCCTTTGACCTCTAATTGTGACCTTGGTCTTTGAGGCAGGAAGACGGTTGTACTTGAAACACATTGTCTTATGATGGCTTACATTTGTACCAAGTTATTTCAAAATTGATCAATATATGGCAAAGTTATGGCCGAGAAAGAGATTTTCAAGCTGTTTTATGGTCAACTTTGACCTTTTACTTTTAAGTGTTACCCTGACCTTTGAGGTAAAGGCATTGATGGGTTTTACATGCAATATGTTGTCTTATAATGGTGGACATTCGTGCCAAGCTATCTCAAAATCCATCAATATATGACAATGTAAACACTTATACAGCAAATAGCTTAATACAAAAATGCAGTCAAACTTGTTTTCTTACTCACACATTGGTCTGCAACGTCTCTAACTCTTGGTTGATCATGTCAGTCAACTTGAAAAGCAATTGTGCCTTGACTTCATTCCAATCCCTGTGACCCGGAGGTAACTGTGTGGGGTTGACTTGTTTGCAGCACTGGTACTGTTCAATCAGGTTCTTCAGACAGTTCACAGCCGCAGCTGACCCGGCCTCGCACTCTGTTAGCGTCCCGCGGGCCTTTACAAGAAGTTGTAGGTACTTCTGAAGGTGTTTGTTGACCATTGAAACCATCCTTGATTTGGGCACCTTTAGCTGATTATAGATAAAGCAATTTGACAGTTATATTGAAAGTTATGGTAGTAAGGCTTTGACAGTATACAAGACAGGAGTTCCCTACCTGTTAAAACCCCAATCAAATCAAGGATTGTACATTCATACACAATTCACAAAAGGTCATAAATCTTTAATTTAAGCTACAAAAGTGTGCAGTTGAATTTCCCAGAAGGAGATATTAAAGAAGATATGTTTAACGTTTCAAGCAAAATGCTTGACTAGTATTCTTTTTGCACAATGTTAATGTAACAAGAGCACCGCATAGCGGGTAACACCGCTCCGCTGTGGGTGCTTGGATTTTTTTTTAAACCTTTGACCTTGAAGGTCATCATTGACCTTGACCTTTTCACCACTCAAAATGTGCAGGTCGATGAGATACACATGAAAAAACACACACAATGTTTGACTTTTGACCTTGATGGATGACCTTGACCTTTCACCACTGAAAACGTGCAGCTCCATGAGATACACATGCATGCCAAATATCAAGTTGCTATTTTCAATATTGCAAAAGTTATGGCCAATGTCCAAGTTTTGGGACAGCGCAGATGGCCAAAGGACGAGCTGGCTATGACAAAACCTCAGGTTTTCTTCGAAAACAGCCGAGCTAAAAATATACGGTAATGGCAGATATGTGTCGTGTTCTCGCAAAAAATAATAACTTTTTATGCTGTTGTGTCCCTACTTAATTGTGTTTTTTCACCTTAAAAGAATCTTGAAACATAAATTAAACGTCACTGTTTCTAGCAATTATTTACATCTGAATGTCAGGAACAAGTTTTTTTAGACATTAGGCCACTCCAAATTCATGTGTTGGTTGTCGGAATTGCCGCACCTTTTTTTCAAAATGGAAAAAAAATAAAAAATACCGCTTGCACTCATTTTTGTGTTCTTCTGTAACCATAGCGCATGTGTTTTTTTTTAATTTGTGAAAAACAAGATGTGTTTGTGAAACACTATGTCCCCTTTTGCGATTTTGACTCATAAATTTGACCTTTCACCTTGAAGGATGGTCTTGACATTGACCTTACACCACTCAAAATGTGCAGCTCCATGAGATACACATGCATGCCAAGTTTCAAGTTGCTATCTTGAATATTTCAAAAGTTATGACCAATGTTAAAGACCCATATAATTGACCTTTGACCTTGAAGGATGACCTTGACCTTCCAGCACTCAAAATGTGAAGCTCCATGAGATACACACGCTTGCCAAATATCAAGTTGCTATGTTGAATATTGCAAAAGTTATGGCCAATGTTAAAGTTTGTGCAAACCAACAAACAAACCGACAGGGCAAAAACAATATGTCCCCAAGTATAGACTGGGGGACATAAAAAAACGCAATCTCGCAGAAACGATTTTGACGCTGAATATGAATTTCAAATATAGTGTTTTGTACCTTTTAAATCAACAACTACAGAAGCTCAAAAATTTGATCGAGACGACCAGAAAAAATGGCTTCCTGCGTGAGCAGCTCATGTTTCGCTTTCATGACCGTTGTAACAAATTGCGGTGGAAATTGCTGCAGCCAACCCTTATTAATATAAACACATCTGCTACCTTCAGTGACTTATTTGAATGTGTTTGTTCACGTTCGAACATGCAACTATCAGCAGATATCGTTGAAGCATGTTCAATTTCAAACAACATCGGGAAACATGACGTTAGATTTTTTATGCATTTTCTTCATTAAATGGGCATATGGACGGTATTTCCCTATATGTAGGCAAATTTTTCCTATAACACAATTTTAAGTGAACAAAAAATCATTAAAGACTGGTTCTAAAAGTGTCACAGGGACAATTTTTTATAAGTATTTAAATACATGGTTGACGGAACATGTTTAACAGCTAGGTCTATGTATTTCAGAATCATCAAATAATTTCTTTGTAATGTATACATTTATTTCAGAAAAATACAATACCCTACTAGCCATCGATATGCCCCTATTAAAATTAGGTAGCGACAATGGATTATATGCATGGCCTTTGTCCGACTGTCTGTCATTATTTGGAAGTATACAAAGGTGAAACTGGCTTGAGACGTGTGTTCTACATTTTAAAGTTTAAGTGCTGAAACCTAATTTTAGTGCATTTTTATTTGAAAAGTATGTAACTCATAGATATATTATTGCTTGTTTGTACAAAGATTCTTTTCTATGTATAAGAATTAATTTGAATGAAAAATATAGGTGTTTAAACCTGTATCTCTTGTTAATGCAATATTTTTCTATCGAAATGTGATTTTTTTGTATTCTTCGCATTCGCTCGCTCAAGAATTTTCCTGTTAAAAAAAAAATAAAAAAAATCGCTCGCCTCTTCAACTTCAAAAAAATAAAATCCGTAGACCAACAGATCAATTTGGAATGGCCTTATGTTTAATTCCCATTTCATTTGTTGAGAGTCTTTTCATTAAAAAAAATATTCTAGTCAATGTATTCTAAAACAAGAGATGTGTTTGTCAGAAACACAATGTCCCCTACTGCGCCGATTTGAAATACAATTTCTATTTATCATTTGGCAGGTATAGAAATNGTTTGAAAAAAAAAACTATTTTTATTTTTTTTCGCTCGCCTCTTCAACTTTTTTTGTTTAAATCCGTAGACCAACAGATCAATTTGGTGTGGCCTAATTATTGTTAAAACGCTATAACTTCTTTTTGTACCAACAACTGATTCCCTTTATATCATGTTTTAAAGTTATTATCTTTTCAACCTGTTTACATAAATATGTTTGCCTGCAAATTGTAGCAAATCTGATATGGTCACAATTCCAGACTGTGACAAAAAATTTGAACCAACAGAAAATGAAATAGAGCCTCAATTTGTGATAATGGTGTATAATGCATGTGCTTAAAGTGTTGTATCAGATTAGAATGTGCATTCTGCATAGGCTAATCAAGGACAACACTTTCCACCTGTATGGCATGTTTTTTTATTATTTTTTTTAACACATTATATAGGGCCCTTTTCATACAGTATGTGCGTTCAGAGGCGCTTCACATTTTTCCCTGTTCACTGGGTCATAAGTCGTCCGTTAACACCTTGGCACAATATGCAGCCACTGCACATTGGCTTATTTCCCTCACAGGTACCCATTTATACACCTGGGTGGAGAGGAGCAGATGTGGGATAAATTTCTTGCTCAGGAAAAAGGTTTAAAATGAAGTCTTTTCTTGGCAAACATCCAGTTAAGGTGGAAAGTGTTGTCCCTGATTAGCCTGTGCGGAATGCACACGCTAATCTGGGATGAAACTTTATGCAAATGAATTAAGCACTGTTTTCGCAAAGTCAGACTCAAATTAAGTTTATAGAACACCAAGCATCTGTTAGTCAATAGCGGAATCCAGTATAAACAAGCATATTGTTTACTTACCAAGCATCCTTTGCTGAGCTTTCATTCCCTAAAATGGCGGAGGAAGACAATTTGGTGCAAAATCACACAATTTACAGTGGTTCACATGGTAAGAAAGATATAAAACTGACATTATTAAAAGGGTATTATTTCTTTCAGGTACACTGTATATACAAGAATACAAACAAGAGCGTAATTGGAATAAAGATACAACCATCAACAAAATGATTTCTAAGTTAAGATGAAAGGGTATCTTTTTTGTGTGGATATTTTACATTAAGTTGTCCTTGAATATTGACCTAAACCTTCAAACAAGAACCTTGGTTCTTTCTCTTGACACTATGTCGCCCAATGCTTCTAACTTCTGCTAGTTATTTGACACTGTGTCGCCCAATGCTTCTAACTTCTGCTAGTTATTTGACACTATGTCTCCCAATGCTTCTTACTTCTGCCAGTTATTTGACACTGTGTCGCCCAATGCTTCTAACTTCTGCTAGTTATTTGACACTGTGTCTTCCAATGCTTCTTACTTCTGCTAGTTATTTGACACTGTGTCTCCCAATGCTTCTTACTTCTGCTAGTTATTTGACACTGTGTCTCCCAATGCTTCTAACTTCTGCTAGTTATTTGACACTGCGTCTCCCAATGCTTCTTACTTCTGCTAGTTATTTGAAAATTCACTCATGCTGGACAAGGTTATGCTCCGAACAAAATATAAGGGGTTGACTCCTATACTTGACCTTGACCTGTGACATTTGAGCTGGTTCTAACTTATCAAAATAAGTCTCACAATGATTTTCACTTATGCTTAAATATTTTAAAATAATGTATGTTTGGTGTACCATCAAGTTTTAATTAACTAGTCCCTTTTGATAATCAATTTCAAAATTCAACAAAGTGTTTTGTATATGCAAGTGAAAATAAAAAAGAATGTGCATCCTCAAAGAAAAAAGAAAATAAATATAATTGAGATGAGGACACAATCAGGGTTCCAACAAACATTTCCAAACAGAATTAAAGCACTTTTTAAGAACTTTTCAAGGTCAAAAATGAAATTCAAGCACTATTTCTATTTGCAGCGTTGAAATTTCTTTAGAATATGTTTATGACAATTCTTATAAAGATGTATTTGTACATCATAACAACTCATTATGCTGAGTCTATATAAGAGTAAAACATTAAATCAACAATTCTGTTGTCCATAAAATATTTATGGGTATCTCCTCAGAGAGAGGAGCGCTCATAATCATCGGATCCATATAACATGAATTTAGCTGAAAGCTCGGAAAGAATGAATATGTGTTCAAAACTTTTAATTGTGATTATTTCTTTTTGAGCACTTTTCCAGCCAAATTCAAGCACTTTATAAGCACTTTTCAAGGCTATAGTTGAAAACAAGCACTTTTAAGAACTCCAGATTGTTTTAAGCACGTTTCAAGGTAAACCTTGATTTTCAAGCACTTTTCAAGGTCTGTGGGAACCCTAACAATAACAAATGTAATTAACATATATAATATTGTGTGCTGTAAAAATCTTAACATTGAGATAAAGTCAGCTTTGTCTTAAGTATTCACAATTCAGCCAAATATACATGTGCACTATAATTTCCTATCATTTTTAACTTAACACATTTATGCCTTGCGTCTAGAAAAAAGGCCTTGGCAAACAGCGTAGACCCAGATGAGACGCTGCATGATGCAGCGTCTCATCAGGGTCTACGCGGTTTGTTTAAAGGAATTTCTGTAAGAAATATTCTAAATATAGAAATAAATATACAAGACATCACTAATTTTGGAAATAAAATGATCCGATTTAGAAGGATGGGAGAGTCCACTCGGCATGAATGGGTTAACTTAATTTGGTAAAAAGTTGGAAAACATAAAACATACCTCAGAGTACGCCTGGAAAACATAATTAAAATACAAGGCATTAGTGTTATGTCAAAGAAAAAACAGATCTACACTTTGTAATACAACAAGGTTTTAAAGCAAATGTAATTAACCGTAATGCATCAATGATGATTTTAAACACAGCTGATATATATTATCACGAGCTTACTTCAGTACAAAGTATGTATATGTCGAGATGAGGGGAAAACAAGCTTTCCTTTGTTCTTAGTTTTTTAAGTTTTATCGTGATCTTGAAGTTTAAATTAAATTCATAGTTATTTTAAGTGCTGTTCTGTCCAAACAACACCTAAGGGTAGGAAACACCTTTGCTAGATTACTGAACAGAGCCATTCAAGTTTAACACTTTTTGTGAAGACAAGCTTAGACCTCAAAAGGAAAAAAAATCAGCTGAAAGAGGATACACCATAACCATTCGGCCCATTCTTTCATAGAGACATGTAACTGTACAGTTTGAGCCATGAACACTAGGTGTGCAACTTATTCATAATGCTATGGCGACATTTAATAGTCATTGAAGAACATATGTGAGCTGTGGCAAGCTGCTAGACCTTTTCCTGGCCAATTTGGGAAAAAATGCAATTTTGATATTGGGAATTTTTTCGCACGAAAAGTCCCCTGATTTGGGAAAATCTCATTGAATATAACTCTTCAAAATGATTAAAATTAGAAAAAATCATATAAAGTATAGTAATAAACTTTGTGTTAGATTTATATGAAATAAAATTGGTATATAAAAATTATTTGTCACTTGTTTCTAAAAAATAAAAACAAGAGATGTGTTCGTCAGAAACACAATGCCCCCAAAAAAAATTTAATCAAAACCTAAACGCAAAACCTAAACGCAAAGTGTGACGGAATTTCAGACAGACAGATGGATGGACAGACGGACAGTGCAATCACTATATGCCATCCTACCGGGGGCATAATAACAAGAGATTTGTGAGTCAAAAACACAATGCCCCCTACTGCACCGCTTTGATTTTTTAAATTTTTTCTGACCTTTAACCTTGAAGAATGACCTTGACCTTTCACCACTCAAAATGTGCAGCTCCATGAGATACACATGCATGCCAAATATCAAGTTGTTATGATCAATATTGCAAAAGTTATGACCATTTTTCGAAACCTAAACGCAAGTGTGACAGAATTTCAGAAGGACTGACAGACAGACAGACGGACAGACAGACGGACAGTGCGATCACTATATGCCACCCTACCGGGGGCATAACAAAAATGGGGGATTTAATTTTGAATGCTTTTACAAATTAGGATTTTTTTACGATTTCGCTTTGGAAACGGTTCCGTTTAACGGACCGTAGATACGTCAGGAAAAGGCCTGTGGACCTACCATTCCATCATCCATGCCTCTACCGGCCTGCATGGCCATGTTGGGTCCTCCCGCCATCTGGAACACATCAACAATGCACTAAATTATACATCACTAGGCAATATGCATACCTATATAACCGGCGTCGTGCGCAAATGTGTCTTATACCCACTTGCGCAGTCTGGTCAGGAGCTACCCTGTCCGTTAATAAGACTAAGAAACCTTGTGTGATTTTTTTTTTTTTTTATTCAATATAAAACATATAATGTAAACATGTGCATAAGCAAGAACAAAGTAATATCATGCAGCAATAATAATGTCAAACATACTATACAAGATATGCTAGTATTTATATGTTTTTTGACCTTGTGTTTTTCTTTAGATTTAAAAGTTGTTGGTTTGTGGGTTTTTTGCTTTTCGCTTTTTTTTGTTTGTGATAGATGTTTTTTTTAAATATATAATAATTTAAAACTATAGATGAGTTGCATAAAGTGGAGAAGATAAAAACAACTGGACTAGGTTATGATAGTATAATGTGTTTCCATTTTTGTTTAAAAATATGAAGTGTATCGTTGTTGAGGGCTATTTTTTTCAATTTGTATCTTAAGTTTTAAATATTTATAAAACAGTTCAAAGTAGGTGTTTGTTTTTTGTATTTCATGCTGAATATGAAATATTTTATTAATATAATAATGTAGTTCACAGTTTTATTAATTTCTGGTATTTTAAAAGTATTTACATGAAACTGATATTTAAGAGAGACAGTTTTACTTTTAATTGTTGTTTCTCTAAAAATGTTGTCAATTGGTTCCATAGAGTTTGAATATGTTTACACTCCCAGAAAAGGTGTTCTATTGTTTCAATATGTTCCCTGCATATATCACATAAATTTGTGTTGGATAGGTTGCATTTAAAAAGATATTTATTTGTAGCTATGATTCTATAGAAATATTTATATTGAACATTTCTCAGTGTGCTATCTATAGTTGTTTTATATGGCATGATAAATATTTGTTTCCAATTAAATTCTTGTTCTCGAATAAGGATTTGCCATTTATTTTGAATTTTGGAGTTTTTTACAGGGTTTTTGATTTGTAGTGTGTAAAATATTTTGTTCGTTTTGTTTTGTTTTGCAAGTATGTTTTCTACGAATGATGTTGGTGGTGAGTACATGGTGTGTTATTTGTATTGGTTATAGATTTTATATGTATGGGTATGCTTTTGATTAATGTGTTATACATTAGGAAATCGCTTGAAGGTATGCCGTATATGTAACATATATTATTAAAAGAATAGAAGTCCTTAATTCTGTAATCGTACAATTGGTCGACATATTTAATGTTTNTGATATGCCATTTATATGTTTATTTGATTGGATGTGATGTGATAGATACTCTATGCATATAAAAAATAGCGATGATGAAAGTGGACATCCTTGTCGGACCCCTCGTTCGATGTTAAAACTGTTAGAAAAGAAGCCATTGTTAATGATTATACTGTTAATATCGGTATAGAACAGTTTGACCCATTGAATGGGACTTCCACCAAAGTTCATATTTTCTAAGCAAGAGAACATAAATGAATGATCAAGTGGATCCAATGCCTTTTCAAAGTCTGCAAAGAATATTAGACCAGAATTATTTGAATTGTTGAAATAGTTGTGTGACTTGATAGCGGACAGTGTAGCTCCTGACCAGACTGCGCGATTAAGCAGGCCAGTCTGGAGCTATGCTAGCCGCATAAGGCCTATTTTTGTATGATGTTGGTCATGTTTAGAAGTTAATGTTAAAGAATAAACCAAATCTGTTTTTGAAAAACAATGTTGGTCATGTTTAGAAGTTAATGTTAAAGAATAAATAAAATCTGTTTTTGAAAAACACACTTATTAGCTGTCATTGATCAAGGTAACAAGTGTTGTGTGCATACCCATTTACCCCTTCTAGGAAATGAGATTTCAAGGAAATAAATAGTTTGGTGAAGATAAGATGAAATCAGTTGACTTAACAGAAACACCTTCTTACCATCAACCTGATCCAACTCAAACAAAATACTAGTACCCAGAAATATTAGGTTATATGATAAGGAAACCAATACGAACTGCCATCTTTGCTGAAGGGGGCATAATCAACCACCACACACCTAGTTTCCAGTCTCCTTTACTATTTGAGCATGGTTCTGACAAAACTTAATGCATGTGCGTAAAGCATCGTTCCAGATTAGCCTGTTCAGTCTGCACAGGCCAATCAGAGACAACACTTTCGGCTTAGACTGGCTTTTTGCTAACAAGACACTTCCAAATTTTTTATAAAAGCAGAAAGTTTCGTCCCTGATAAGCCTGTGAAGACTGCACAGGCTAATCTGGGTCGACACTTAACGCACATGCATTAAGCTCCAGTTTTCCCAGAACAAGGCCCATGTGTACCTGTTGCGCCCCTGGCATCATTCCCCCTGGCATGTTGGGCTGCATGGTTCCTGCCATGCCCGTCTGCATGTTGGGCTGGGCCATAGCACCGGGCTGCTGCATCTGTCAATGACAGGGTCACATAGAAACAGGGACTGTTGGATAGAAACTTGGATGCCATGATGACATATGTAGTCAAAATCTGGTAAACAGATATAGCTCACCAGGCTGCTGAAGCAGTAAGGTCAAGGACAGGTAACCACAGAAACATGGACAAAGTCACAGCAAAGTGGTTGCATATCTAGAGAATATTGTAAGGAGTCAGTCTGGCCGTTACAGTGACTCTATTTTATTCCTTAATTTGGGGTGTTGTTATTAGTTACTTTGGGGAGCTGTTGCTGTTTCTGATTTCTGGCATAACTATAACCAGTGAGACAATTCTGCATGCAAAAAAAATAGTTTGAGTCCTTGCATTAACGCACAGAGTCTCGTTATAACTGTTTCATCCCATATTTTGTGTGCAATTTCGCACTTTTTGTTGAGTACAACGATTCCAGCACAAAAATTTAGGCAGCCAGGTGTGTACTAGGTTCTTCATCGATGTCTTACAATAAATGTCTATTTGTCAGTGGAAACAATTCCCAATATACAAGAAAGCATATTTCTCGTTGTTGATCTCAGCTCTGTCACTTTCTTGATATTATTTGCGCAAAAAGTGATCATTTCGGCAGTTTAATTATGACAAAAACAACAAAAATGGCAGACATTGAGTGTATAAAAAGCATGGGTTTCACAGATTTCTGTAAAGCAATTGGAACTTTTAATTAAACAAGAGGGCCATGGGCCCTAAGGCGCTCACCTGAGAGCCAAAGGAACTAGACTGTTCTGAAAAAAATACAAGCTGATACATGAAGATTGGACCAAAAAAGTGATTTTTAAGCTATTTTTTTTTTTTTAATATTTAACCTAGTGACATAGTTTCCGAGCTCATATGATCCAGTTTTAATCTCTGCCAAGTTTCATGAAGATTGGCCAATAAATGTGGCTCATATAGCATCAGTTTTCACTTAAGCCATATAAGGAAAACTCCCCCCCCCCCCNTGCGTCACGAAACGCAATTCTTACGAACACCGGGCGTATTTTTTAGACTGGTTATTTTCTGTACAAAAATGTTCCGGATAGTTTATATCCCGTCCTTTGATGAAAAGAAGGCAGTCTTTTCAGTGGTTATCAATCTTTGGGGTAGTACTGTAATTATTCGTATACCCCTCCGATTTCTACTTTCATTTTCTGAAATAATCAAAATGGCCACTTGTGGACGTAAAACGGGAGTCGTTACACAAACAAACACTTTAGACAGGTATTTACCCCAGAATATTTAGGAAACCGAAAACTTCTGTGCTACTTTGCTGAAATATCTGATATGATCATTTCTCGCGAAAATGTAGTTCGCCCGTTATTATTGGAGATTTTGCTACAAATGTTGATCTATTTTTCACATGAAAATGTTATCAGGTAGATCTTGTAGTGTACAATTTAAGGACCAGACTTTGATCAGAAATTCAGTAATTGTTTGTTGTTTTGTACAGGTACCTTTTTAAATTCCATTTGTATAAATAATATAGTAACCTTAGTAGATTGTTATTATATTATATATGGCATTACCTAAATTACCCAATTGAGTTAAAAACCGGGGGTGGAAAACCCAATTAAGCTCAAAAGTAGCGGGTGAACATTTTTGCTTAAACTCTATTGAATTTACAGAAACCCTATTGTTGTCAAAAACAGGGGGTGATTACCCAATATACCCCAAAAGTTATCTATAGCGCTGGCCATATCAGGAAAACTGGCCCGCCCCCTGGCGGCCATGTTTTTCATCCAACCAGAACCATTTTCGAACTCGTCTAAAATATCATTGGGACACATTATCTGACTTAAGTTTCATGAACATTGGACAATAAATGGGGCCTCTAGAGTGTTAACAAGGTGAATGTTGACGGCGCACAACGCAATACGCACGGCGGACAAAAGGCGATCACAATAGCTTATCATGAGCACATTGTGCTCAGGTGAGCTAAAAAAATTCAAATTATTAACTAGAAAAATATGTGCATTAATTGAAATGTTTCATACATGTTCATTGGAAGGACTGCATAATTCTTGTGGTACAGCCAGTGTCTGTCAAAAATAGAAGTAGGTATGAACAAGAAACCGTCGGAGACTAATAATGCTCCCCAAAGTTTTTTTTGTTACAATAGTGCACTATATATTCAGATAAAAGGAAACGTCTTGAGGGGCATAACTTTGGACAAAATAATACGATGGATGGTTTAGCAACTTAAAAATTTCAAAGGGCCATAACTCTCTTAACAAGAAACCGTCGGAGACGGGTGATGCTCCCCAAAGTTTTTTTTGTCACAATATTGCACTATATATTCAGATAAAAGGAAATGTCTTGAGGGGCATAACTTTGGACAAAATAATACAATGGATGGTTTAGCAACTTAAAAATTTCAAAGGGCCATAACTCTCTAAATAAATCATCTAACCAGAACCCACTAATAACATGCGCATCTCCTCAAGGTAGTTAAGCTTCCCATAAAGCTTCATTGAATTCCAGTCAGTAGTTGGGGAGAAATAGCCCGCACAAGAATTGCACTATATGTACAGTTTATAGAAA